>LS043649.1:0-13165 GCA_900241095.1 Acartia tonsa | reverse complement strand
CATCTTACTTTAAAGCTCAAAAATAAAATCCTTTGCTCATTACTTATTAAAACAAGGATGACAACATCTATAAAAGCGAAGCTCTGAATTGGAAGGAAATCGAACATTAACACTTATAGAGTGACAGAACTGAATAAACTGAACATATGTCTATGCAAAATTGTAAGTAAATTTGTTGCAAAACTTATTAAATACATGTTACTGTTTAAGGACATACTAACGTTTTTAAGACTAGTTATAGAGAAGCTTCGCTTATAACACTATACCTTGTTGTAATAGGAATCAGTATTAAAAAAATCAGATGACTAGGATAATTTGAACATATAAAGATTTGTTGTAAAAAAAGTAAAAAATCAGCTTGTTTTAAATAGACGTACGGACTTTCTAGTAATGATTATAGAGTTGCTGCGCTTATCAATTTGTACCTAACTGCTATAGGAATTAGCATGTGAAGTTTGAAATCGAAAGGACAATCCTAACCTTTTTAGATTAACGAAAAAAGCTAACTGTAACAGATGGACGTACGGACGGACTTACGGACCGACCCTAATTATAGAAAAGCTTCTTTTAAATAGACGTACGGACTTTCTAGTAATGATTATAGAGTTGCTGCGCTTTCGAATTTGTACCTAACTGCTATAGGAATTAGCATATAAAGTTTGAAATCGAAAGGACAATCCTAACCTTTTTAGATTAACGAGAAAAGCTAACTGTAACGGATGGACGTACGGACGGACTTACGGACCGACCCTAATTATAGAAAAGCTTCGCTTTTAAAAAATAAATGACCTAGAAACATAAAGAACTAAATTCTATTTGACGATCAACTTAATTTAATATAAATCATAAAAAACATATATTGGTGCCTTACCACAAAGTTGCCTATCAAGCACTGATCCCCCTCCTTATTTAAATTATATCTTTTAGCACAAGGCACTTTGGGAAAAATTACCTATATTTTAAATTCTGTAAAAAGTTTGTAAATTGTTAATATTCAAGAAGATTAGTTGTTTTTATATTCAAGTATTGCAGGACATGATAAATCATTTTATGATTTCAGGGAAGCTCCTTATTTACATTCCCTATTTCGACACTTCCCTCCAACTTGTTTCGCAATTAGAGGCAAGATGTTGTCAAGAAATACCAAATAAAACCACAACAAATATCATTAAATGTATGATTATGTAGTTATGTAGTTCAGAATTTCATTGCTAGATGTCGCAAAAACTTTTTTTATTATTAATTTTTAGATGAGATAAATATGTAAACAATCTTAAATATTTTTATATGTATTACACCTATCCACTTTTTGGGATTTTCAATCAATTTTATTCACTATTTAACATATAATTTACGAGCTGTCTATGATTTAGATAAAATATTTATGGGATGTAAAATCTTTATTTCTGCCTGTCCAATTCAAAATTGAACAGGGAATTAATCTCTTACAACCATTTTTGCATGGTTCTTAGTAAAGTAAGCAAAAACTGAGAAATTTCTTATCAAATTCTGCCAAAAGTTGCTTAATCTCATCATCTAGTTTTAACTGGAAATCTATGAAATCAGCTCTACAGCATTGTTTGCCAGAATAGCATTCCCTTGTCCCTGCTTAGCATGCATTGTAAACTAATTTGACTAGGTAGTATATAATTTTTTTTATCAATTTAGTAAGAACAGAAAAAAACTCCTTCGTTAAATGTTTTGTTGAGTTCAAAGTGCAAAATGAAAGATCACGGCAAAATATCATCAAATGCTGTAAAATGCAAAAGTATATCAATCAAACTTATGAATTATTACTATTTACCACTCGTTTTTTTCGAACAAGAACATGTGTTAAAGCAAATGGGTGATGATTTATAATTTCAGCTGTAATATATTTTACTCTTATTTTGTCAAGACCATGGTAGACCCGCACTTTTTTCATTTCACTTAGCCTTTCAAAAGGTGCTTACATCACTTGCTCTCGTTCGTGCATAGTCCCCTTTTAGTAAAAAAGCAGCGAAGCTGCTCTTATTTCAACTATCTGCAGCTGAGGATCACAATGTAAAATCTTACCTTTTTGACAATATCACTTGAAATAGTCTGAAAGGCCAACTTTGCTGCTCTATTTTCTCCTGACATCATTAAAGCTCGAGCCTTAAATAAATATTAATTTTTAAAAAAATATTACACTGGTATCCAATGATAAGTAGCAAAACAAACAAAAATTTGTCCAATAGTCTTAGCCTACCTAAAGTTTTATAAAAAAAAACGTTTACTAATTCGTTGCTTAAAACACTTTTCTTAAATTTTGATTGGTTGGTACAAAAAAGCAGCATGCGCCAAGACTTTTGCTAATTCATTTTATTTATATCACGCAGATCAATTTTTAACATCTTTAGTTATGACAAGGTTCAGATTTAAATGCTTTTAAAATAAATAGTGGCTACGCCCCTAGAGTCCTCTATGGTAAATTCGATAGCCCATTTTTGGAAGAAATTTTTTTTTTTGGGACTGGGTAATTTTTTTCTTGAGGGGTGGTGGTATCCTCCCCCTAATAAGTAATAAACCTTCCCAGGACCTATGAGAAGCTACCTTGTAAAGGAGAACCCGATCAGTTCAGTGCTTAGCGAGATTCTTCGGTACAAACAGAGACACACAGACATCCTGTTAGTTTATTATAAGTATATTTACCCAAGTATTAGCAAACTTAAGATATACACCAAGAAGGAGGTTATTACAACAATTTTCACAGATACAATCTTCTTTATCATCTAAACATAAGAAAACTTGTCAGAAAAGTATATAAGTCAGAATTCTGCAATTCAGGAATGCGGAGCCGGAGCCGTTATTTTCAGAGCGGCTCCGGCTCCAGGAGTAGCTGAAAAAATATCTCGGATGAAAAAAGATTTTTTACACCTTGATTAAACTTGATGTTTAAATTTTATAATTTGGAGACCATTTTAAGTGTTTCAAGTCCATTATTCTCAAAAATTGAAATTTTAAAATCTTCAAAAGTCAAAAATAAGAGTTTTTCTTGATTTTGGGAAGAAGCCGGAGCCGTTAGTTTTTGTCGCGGCTACTTTATACTAGATCATTTACTAAACTCTCTAAAATGACATACATTTAAAGATGCTTAAAACTTTTTGTTTTTGAAGCTGACGGCTTCATATTTTGGGTACTTATGGCAGTCTTTCAGCAATTAGAGCGCTGTATTTCTTGCAGGCTTCCTTCAATATATCCCAAAATTTGAATAAAATTACCTAAAAATGTTGTCTGTACAAGTTGATGCCTGTATAGAGCAGGGGAAGCAGATCTGAAGTGATGGTGCCCGGGCATATTATCTTTCCTACTCTCCGTATCATCATCTAATTTTACCTACAATTATAATTATAGTTCTTACACGGATGTAGAGACATATAAACCATTAAACATTTAGAAATTATTTTAGGGGTGTATATTCTTCACAAGATTATTTTTTCCCCTCCTTGAAAATATTTCATTTACCCCCCTCCTTGTTTTTCCCCAAGAATAGGGGGAAAATGAAAACATAAATGAAGTAGCCCTCCCCTCCCCTTAATAAATTCAGCTAATTAAAGTTTTCTTCTTTATTTGATTAAATACATTACAAATATGGCTCAATTTCTTCATTTTATTTCTTACCGCCACAAATTTTTTACACCCCCCCCCCCGCATCCCCCCAACTGTGCAGGGGAATTATTTTCTGAAACTTACAATCAATATGTAGCACGATTCCAAAACTGTACGAACAATTCTTTTGACTCTACTGTAGTATATCTTATTCTGAACTTACTAACTATAAAATAATATTGTTGGGGCAGATAAAAGGTCGTAAATTCTACTATGTACTGTCCCCTAACGACAGCTGAAAATCACGTATAGGTTTCATGATTTTTTCCCGAACTAATTTCGTTGTTAGCATAAGCTGCTATTTTTCTTACATCTACTGCTCTCCCTAGGGCGAAGCAATTAGTACTTTTAAAATCAGCTATTAAAAATATCTAAACCAACATTATTTTATCAGAGGATATTATTTTGGTCAATCAAAGAGGTCAACTATCTCAACAACTGAAATGTTACCTACCCTGTCTTTCTGTCCTTCACTGAGAACACTTGCCATGATGCCTTGAACACCATTCAGTTGGACAAAAGCTTGAGCCTCGTCGTCACAATTCAGATTACTTTTGGCAAGTTCTAAAAATTATTTTGGCGGTTTTTCTCAAAGTGCAAAATCAAGAACAACCCCGCCCCCTCCCAATATTTTGAAATAAATTAAATTAGAAGGAGATTTTTCTTTTTTTCTTCCTTGCTTTTGACCAGGTTAGGTTATAAAGGGTACGGAGTTGCCCCGCAGGGTTGGGGCGCCGAGAGCTTAGGCCACATAAAGGAAAAAACACCATCCCTCTCAATTTTTTTATTTATTTGAAATTTAAGGGGGAAAGGGGTGGTTTCAGAGATCGATAGGCACTTTGGGGGAAACCACCTTGGATGAAAGTTGTTTAAGTAATTTTTACAACTTTTCTGATAATTAAGTGCTAGTTTTGCAAATGACAAAGCCTACATAAAGGTAGCTATGAATAGTTGAATTCCTTAGAATTGGCTTTCTAACTTAAAAAAATATTGTAAATTTGAATGCAAAAAATAAACAAGGGTGTTTCGTCTGCTATGGATTCCTTTTATAAGTTTGATGAATTTTGGAGTCAGATGGACCATCTATATATTAATTCATATGTAACATACCGACATAAACTGGTTAAAGAGTTTCTACTAAGGTTACCTATTAGAAAATCGCAAGAGTGTAGTGGAAGACAATTTGTTTGTGATAATTTTAGGGCCCATTTTATATAAGCTCGTAGTTCTCTAAAAAAAAAGCAAGATTAAAAAATGAATTATAGAGATTGTCAATAAATTGTATTTAATATGTTTTAAGTTGTTTGTATGTGTGTCATTGTCCCAAAATGTTTTTTAATATTGGTCTTAAGAAGCAACAATTTGCTGTATAAAACAAGGATGACAACATCCCTAAAAGCGAAGGTCTGAAACAAGATCAAACGAACATTAACACTTGCAGGGTGTCAGAAACAAATAATTCAAGTAAATTTGTTGAAAAACTGCCTAAATACAGGATAATGTTTAAGGACATACTAACATGTTAGGGCTTGATTATAGAGATGCTTCACTTATAATATTGTGCTTTGTTGTCCTAGGAATTAGATAAAAACTCGGAACAATCAAATAATTATAACACATAAAATTTTGCTGTTAAAAAAAGTTAAAAATCAAAATTTTAAAATGGACGTATGGACATTCTGGTAACGATCATAGAGTAGCTACGCTTTCCAAATCCTATCTAACTACTACATGAATCATCATGCTAAGTTTGAAATCGATGGGACTATTCTAACATGCCTAAATTAACGAAAAGAGCTAAACATTACGGATGGACTGACGAACGAACAAACTGAACTAATTATAGAAAAGCTTCGCTTTTAATTACCTGGCAGCCCCGATATGATTATGAAGCCTGATTAGGTGATGTCCAATTTCCAATGCAAGTTCAGTAATAGTTGCGCCGGACCAAACAATTCTTGGATTCTGTCGACAGGGTAATCTGGAAATGGATTATGTATGAATTAGGGATGGCAATCCGTCAAATTTTTGGACCGGATTCGGATTCTTACAAGAATCTATCAAAAAGATGGCGGATTCTCGCGGATTCAGGATTCTTACTTTTGGTGGATTCTGGATTCTATCAATACTTTAAAAGGTTTTTTTTTTAAATTTAAAAAATTAAGTGCTACATATGTCCTAAAAATTAATGTTCTTGGTGTACTCTATAATTCACTTCCGAGAATCAGACCAGATTTTAAAAGATATTATATACAATGATGTCAATCTTTGCCTTCAAAAAGGGGAAGTTGAAAGAAAAAAACTCAAGACGCTAATTTTAGCCTACCAATTAAGAATCCGAACCCGCTATTAAAAATCGGATTCCGGATTTGGATTCCAAAATTGGCCAAAAATTAGGCGGATTCCGGATTCCAGATCCCGGATTCGGATTGCCAACCCTAAACTATGTATGTTATGTAGCCCTGATTCTCTGAAGTTAGGATTCAGATGTAAACGTGAGAATCCTTTGGCCGATCATAGTT
The DNA here is from genome assembly GCA_900241095.1 of Acartia tonsa. Lineage (NCBI taxonomy): Eukaryota > Metazoa > Arthropoda > Copepoda > Calanoida > Acartiidae > Acartia > Acartia tonsa. The sequence continues at coordinate 7,013 of LS043649.1, read as the reverse complement.
TGATTTGTAAGCTTCGCGCACAGCTGTCTGTATTCTATGTTACATTATAAACTGACCCGCAATTATCATGTAAGCTACTCAATTATTACATCAATCTGGCCTAGAATTTTGGTAGATGTTCCATAATACCAACCTAATTATTGGTACTCTCATATAAATGAGGAGCATGGACGAAGGAAAGCATGAAATGGATGTCAATAAATTCAAAAATATTTTTATCTTTTGCTTTTAAATTTTATAATGGCGAAGGTAAAGTAGAAGTGCTTGCATCCCAGACAATACAACCTACACTAGCATTAATAGTCATAACGCTTTCCTTGTATTAAGAAATTCTACATATGCTTATTTTTTCACTTAATTTCATCGCATTTTTTGGAGGATTCATAAACAAACATCAAGGTACTTACGTTCTATCATCCTCAAAATATCTTGTACATGCTTCAATAAGTTTGAATGCCTCCATCTCCAGTTCTAGGGGCCCTAAACTGGCAACGGGAGTGTAGTGACTGTGTGTTCCATTATTTGTACTGTTGGAATACTTTTTATTAGTGATATTTGTTTTTAAAGCAAAGCTATTCCATAATTAGGGTCGGTCCGTACGTCCGTTACAATTAGCTCTTTTCGTTAATTCAGGCATGTTAGAATTGTCATATCGATTTAAACTTTGCATAGTGATTCATATAGTAGTTAAGTACGATTTAGAAAGAGAAACAACTCTATAAGCATTACCAGAATGTCCGTACGTCCATTTTAAACATGATGATTTTAACTTTTTTAACAACAAATTTTTATGCATTATAATTATTTGATTGATCTAATTTTTGGGATATGGATTCATAGGACAAAAATAAACAATGTTATAAGCGAAACATCTCTATAATCAAATCCTAAAAATGTAAATATGTCCTTAAAACATTATCCTGCATGTAACCATTTTTTCAACAAATTTACTTACAATTTTGTTTCATATTTTATACATCTTTTTTTCTGATTATCTAGTTCTTACACTCTACAAGTGTTAATGTTTGTTTGTCCTACCATTTCAAAGCTTCGCTTTTATGGATGTTGTCATCTTTGTTATTAATAGATTGTTTGGTAACTTATTAAATAGATTTATTTTCAGGTGCGTGCAAAGCAGTTTTCTAATGTGATGCAAAAATGGATATGTCTAACTAGGTGTTTTCAGGGAAGGTTACCCATTCCTTTAAAAAAGAGAAAAAGACTCAACCCTAAATATCTACTTTTTTGTTTGTTAAAAACTAAAACTAAAATTAAAAGTGGAAAGTTAATTCCACCCCCACCCGTTCTCTCAAGTACCCTTTATAATCGTAAATTATAAACCATCCCACCGCCATAAATATTTTTAAAAACTATTTAAAATGTACAAAAACTCTAAGTGCCATTTATTCAACAACAAAAAAACACCAATAAAGTATTTTCCTTTGTTGTGCTAGTTTGATAGGCCTTCTGTTCTGATATCTCAATACACTTGCCAGATGGTAACTTTCAGCTCTAAAATTTTTGTTTATTACCTCTAAACCTATTACCTTTAGGAATGTGGAATTATTGCACGAAATGCATCTGAGCTTAATTTAGCGAACCGCATATTTTTTCCTGGTTAATGGGTTAAACTACATTTATTTACATGTTTTTCTTTTATTCCTCGCAAGGAGGGAAAAAAATATTTCCCCTCCCACATAATTTTTATTTGCCCTCCCCCCTTTAGTAGGGGATGCCATGCAGAATATACACCCCTGAAAAAGAGATAAAATAAACCTACCCAATAAGCATAGATTTATCTGAATGTGTTTGAGTGAACTGATTGCTCAAAATTGTATCCAAAATTTCTTCGCATTCCTCGTACCTAAAATTATAAACATTTGTCAATTTGACAAAATTCTTTTCCATAAAGTAAATGGTAGTTGTCACAATATTCCGTAAAATTTTAAGAAAGCTTCCAGTCAAATGCGCTCTTTAGTTCTAACTGTTCTTAATTTTGACAAAACACATAGTATCATTAAGCGCATACCGATTAAAAACAGTTTGACATAATAAGCGCATTTCTGACTGGAAAATCTTACCCACAACTTAACGAAATTTTGCGAAAGCTACTATTCCCTCATTCTTAATTGCTGAGCTTTTACAGCGTAGTGATATGATCTGCAAGATTGTAAGTAAATGTGTTAAAAAAATTGCTTAAATACAGAATATTGTTTAAGGACATACTTACATATTTGGGACTTGATTATATAGTTGCTTCGCTAATAATATTGTATTTTGTTGTTATAGAAATCAGTATTCCAAAAATCAGAACAATCGGATATTTTTATCACATAAAAATTAGTCGTTGAAATGGTTAAAAATGGACGTATGGACATTCTGGTAACGATTATAGAGTACCTAATTACTACAGAAATCACAATGCAAAGTTTGAAATCGATAGGACAATTCTAACATGCCTTAATTAACAAAAAAAAAGCTAACCGTTACAACGGGCCGACTCTAATTATAGAAAAAGCTTCGCTTTGAAAAATGCTCTTAAGTTGTATAACCTGTTGAGATGGATAAAATTTCTGGCGACTGTTAAGGATATTTGATACAGTGAAGTAATTGCGTTGCCACGATCTCCCAAACTTTTACTCATGTCACATAACTAAATTATACAATAGTAATAATAGAGAGGGAAAGAATAGTTTATTATTTATTGCATCGTATTATAGACAGCTTTCCGCTGATATTAAAATTTAAAAATTATTAACTGGTATTAATTTTAGAATTTTTATTTTAATATTCATGAAAAAATGTCTGTAATACGATGCCTATAAATGATTTTTCAGTATGGCTGAGAACCGGTTCTAATCCAGCGGATATTAATCGTTTTCGAAACCATACTTTAAAATTAAGGGGGGGGGGTTGAGTTTTGACACATTGATGACCTATTTCTTTCTATAGTAGACATAGCCTTTTATTACAATTTAAAAGTATCATCATTAATAAGATAAGCCGTCTATCTCTAATAGCAGACATGTAAGTGCTACACGTTACAAACAGACAAACTGAGATATAGAGAAACTTTTCTAATAAAAATTTAGGGAACTTAAGGGATAAGACAGTGGTTGAACAATTGATATACATCCCTAATGATGAAGAACAAAATTTTCCTTTCTGTAGATTATATCATTGGTATGAAAGTATGGATACCAGAAGTTTTGAACCAACCAATCAAATGTCAATAAAAGTACCTAAATAAGATAAATAACCAGTGCAATGTCCCCTCCCTCCAAATAAGAATATTACCTTGCTAATATTTTGTTGATAGATGGTTGGATTCTTCCTATACTGTCTTATTAACCCATAGATAACATAATCTGTCTGGTTATGCTTCTCTGATAATCTTATCATACTCTCTAGTAACCTAAGGTAAAATAAATGGCGATAAGTTAATCTTTCTTCAAATTTTGAAGAAACTGAAAAGCAGATTTTTACAATTGGAATAAGATTTTTAATCCATTTGTACCTTTTGCCCCTGATTAAACTGCACTAGGATACAGGTAAATAGAGGTTGGTTTTAAAATGCATTATCAAATGCATATTTTTTTCTTCAATTTTATAGGTTTATTATTAAGCTATAAAGTTACAGATATAGTAGTCTGCTAATTAAAAGGGTTTAATAAAAAAAACTCACTTTGAAGATGGTCTGTTAAAGATGTCCAGGTTTATAGCAACTCCTAGTTGAATATCCAGTATGTCTTTCACAGAAAACCAAACACCTGCAAAAAAAAAAAATATTCTAGGACGGCAAGTATCCCTTGGATTTGGAAATCAATAAATATCTGAATTACCTTTATTCTAAGGCTTCAGGGTTGTTAACCCAAAAACCAAAACTAGGGTTTATGTGGGTTTTAGGTAGTTATGAAAATTCAGTGGTTTTTATTAAAAGCTAGTGGTTTATATTATATTTTAAGTTTGTAGTAAACTTTTCAAATGAAGTGGATTCCTACAAGATTTCTTACATTCAGACGTTGAATATTCTTATCTGATTTTAATTTTAACACCATGTTAGTTAATATCCCACCCAAAAATATTTCAGGGGGAGTAACACGCCTGAAACAATCGTTTAAATTACCTAGATCTTGAGAGGGATCAAGCGTAGCAAATGCATGAGCACTGTTAACCAGAAACTGCGCCAGCTGTAGCTCTGTGTCCAGACTTAGACCAGTGTAGTTTGGCCGTCCGTCATCATCTATGCCTAAAAAGTATGGTTTTATTGAAATTTTTCTAGGAATTTTGAATTAGCTTTAGTTTAACTTTTAACTTTAAAAAAAACAAACATTTGCATAACCTATCAAGATTCAAAAGCTACTGTTAAAATACGACGAAACCTTATCATCGATTTCTTTCCATGATCCATTTATCGTTTATTTTCTTAGCCCTGATTCTTAAGAACGATATTGAACATGAGCGAATACCTGTTTCGCCTCCAATTCCCTCCTTGGCTATTCCAGTTTTCTCCTTTCTTCCCTCCAGCACAACTCTTTTCTCTTCTTCCTGAATAATAAAACACATGTATAAATCAGTGTTGTGGAGCCGGAACCGCCATACTTGAGGAGCCGGAGTCAGAGCCATTATTTTTAGAGCGGCTTCGGCTCCGGTGGTAACTATAAATCTTGAGTTTTTTTTATACCTTTATTAAACTTAGGTACCTGAAGTTAAAATTTTATACCTACCTTATTGGAAACCCTTTTAAGTGTTTCAAGAAGTGTTTTCTCGTAAATTGAACTTATAAAACATTTAAGTTAAAAATAGACTTGGAAAAAAATATTTGTTAAGTTTTAATTCACAGGAGGATAGCCACAAATAATTATAAGAATATTAAACAGGAGCAGAACGCTAACATTTGGCATGACAGTTACTTTAATGGGGTACAATATGAAACTGCAAAAACCGCGATATACCGCTAATTTTTTTTCGGCGTTTTCATCCCATTTGAGACAAACTTATTATTTTCTGATAAAGTTGACCTTAGATTAGCATTTGACAATTTTATATTCCCTGAAGAATAGAGCCCAATCGGTTCAGTGATTACTGTGATAAGCTTCAGAAAGACAAACGTTCTATTTTGTAATATAGATATGTATCACTTACCTCTACCTCCGCCTGTATTGTTATTTGTAGCAACCTTTGCTCAACAAGGAACCGAATATAGTAAGCCACTCCAAGATATAATTTTTCTAAAAACAAGAAAAAATATACCTAAGTGCTTCAACTTTTAGGTTTTTAAAGAAGCAGTAACCTATAGATCAGAAACATAATATTAAACTTATGACATATTCACCACAGTTTCAAAAAAAGAGGAAGCATATAGCTATACTACACAAACAATAACAAACTTCTACAGAATACTTTTATTTGTTAGGTTTTTGTTTGTTCACCAATTTATGACTCTCTCTACAGCCGAAGCAAAGTCTCTTATTAAATAAATCAAATGGAAAGAAAAAATTATTTTTACAATTAGAAAAAGGTGTATCAAAAACATTGAAACAAATGGGAATATAGAGGAACTAGAGCTAGTGATTTTAAGCACCTTCCAGCAGTGAACCAGAGTATTTTTATGGTTAATTTACTAGGTATATGTCTAATACTGTTATATCAATTTAAAAATTAAGTTTACCCTTGGTTTTATATGAAAAAAAAACTTTTAAATGAAATATCATAAAACGTTTTGTTCAGGTCAATCGACAAAATAGAATAACACAGCAAAATTTCATCAAATGCTGTGAATTGTAAAAGTGTTAACAATATTACAAGTTACTACCATTAGATATACATTTTTCATCAAAATACTATACTTTTGTGTCAAAACCTTTAAACAGCAAATTGAACTCAACAAAACATTTGATGTATAATTTCATCAATATAATGCTTAGGTATCATTTCAAAGTTTTTTCATATAAAACCATGCGGAAACCTAATTTTTGTTGTCGATATTACTATCTTCAGCATAAACCTAGTATATTCAATTCACCAAAAAAATGCTGTTCATAGAAACCACTTGCTCTTGTTCGTGCATACTATAGTCCTATTTTAGTTTTATTATGTACTATACTAACCATCTAGTTTTTGTAAGGTTTTTACAGCTTTATCACAACATCTGACCGCTGTTTCTAATTGTTCTGTTCCTGACTGATACCAGAACGTCCATGCCTAGAATTACATTTTCTCGTATTCATTCAAAACCGATTAATATCCGGTGGATTAGAACCGGCTCTCATCCATACGAAAAAAATATGTCCAGCATCGTATTATAACCAGTTTTTACTAAAATGAAAATGTATAATCACAAGATTAAAACCAGTTTTTTAGCCCGTTCCTTCGTCAACTCGGGGCTAAACTGGTTTTAATCGTATAATTGTATATTTCATTTCCGCGGAAAGCTGTTTATAATACAATGCGAGAAATAACTATTCTTTCACTTTTCCTTTTAAATCAATAATAGCAACTTGGTTTCTTTACAAGTTGTGCCATCGCCAATGTCCAAAGAATAATATAAAAATGAAAGTTATTAACATAATTTTTAATTTAAGATAAATTATATACCAATATGTATAGACTTCTTATAAATCCAATATTTTATAAATCTGATCCTAGTGACATTTAAAAATAACAAATGAAACTTCGAAGATTTTTGCTTTTTTGTCAGAAGATTTTTCAAAAAACATTGAAAAATTATCTTTTTGAGAATCGATAAGACTAGTGCATGTAGAAACATTACATCAATCAGAAACTATTCAAGTTTTCTTATTTGTAAATAGTTTACAGTGAAAAAATGAATAAAAGACCGAGGTGTATATTCTGCATGGTTGACCTTGCTAAAGGGAGGGGGGGGGGGCAAATCAGGGGGGAGAAAAAAATACCTATTTGGTTGGGGGAAAAAAATGAAAAATTAAGCGAACTGAAAACATTTTCCCCTGCTTGTGGAAAAAAACTAAAAGAATTTGTGGGAGGGGGGATAT
>LS043648.1:0-10532 GCA_900241095.1 Acartia tonsa | reverse complement strand
CCCCCCCCCCCCCCCCCCCCCCCCCCCCCCCCCCCCCCCCCCCCCCCCCCCCCCCCCCCCCCCCCCCCCCCTATTGTTTGTCTGGATGTAAATTCGACAGTAATTAAAAGTAAAAATTCCATTTTAAGATATAATTGTATAAGTTTAATGCCTATGTCTATGTGTTTTTGAATCCTATGTCTATGTATTTTTAAGATTATTTGAATTTTTGTTTTCTTGTTTCATGTTCACTAGTAAATGGGATATGGCTCATTATTTATGAAAAAAACGTCTTTCTGCAGGAGGTTTCAGATTTTGATAATAACTTCCAGTCCCCTTTATTTGGTCATAATACTAAGGGCTGGGTGATTTTTAATCTTTTTAATCCATATAAAGTCTGATTTTTCCTGAATTTGGTTTTTCACAATAAAAAAATTGCATTTTTTTGTGATTTGCAAGTATAAAAATTTTTACATTAATTTTCAACTCACATACATGTTTTATGTATCAAATTAATCCCCCAGAATTAAGAATTAAAAGTCATATCTTTCAGATGAATAATGTGAAGGAATTGAATGATATGAGTGTTGATGGGATTGAAGTGACAATGGAGTTAAATGAAAGATTAGATCAGAAAGTTTTACAGGTAAATATCTGCTGGATTAGAACCGGTTCTTAGGCATACTATCCACATAATATCCACAGAAAGCTATCTATAATAATATGATATAAATTGATATTTAAAACTCAGGGATCTAAAGGAATAAGACAATGGACGATAAATCAATGTACATCTTCAATAATAATACACATAATTACCCCTTCTGTAGATTAAAATTTGTGGTTGAAATGTTTTAATATTTAAGTTAATAAATCAACCAATCAAAACTTAAGGAAAGACCCCAAATTTGTTAAGCCAACAAATAAGAAAACGTTATTTTAAAACTTTGGGACTAGTGTGATTAATATCCTAATATTGTCCCCTCTATCTCTGGTCACAAATCCAGGGAGGGAGAAGACATTGGAGTTTAAATTTTAATAGTATCCAAAATTATCTTGTTCTTGAGTATTGTACATTTTTATAAATCAGAGATTGAAGTTATTTTACCCCTTACAGCCACTTCCCGACCTTATTCAGTTAAAGTGGGGGAGGGGAGGGGATGACATTTTTCAACCGTTAACACAAGTTGGGCAGTTTCAATTATAAAAAAGTACTTGTTTTACACACCCTTTAATCTTAAATCTGTAATGATTTACTCTCAAGTCAAGTTTAAGTTAATAGGAACATTTTACCACGTAGGTACTAAACTATGAGTAGCTAAAAATTGTTTTTATATCTTTAAAAACTAGAGGTCATAAGGTTAAAGCAGTTCTAATGGTATGCATATCATTTTTTTACTATTAACACAAGCCACGCAATAAGAATTTTAAAAATGTAAGCATTTTTATTGAATACTTTAATTTTTAAGGATTCTTTTGCAAGTCAAGTTTTAAGTCAGTAGGGGCATTTTAACACGTAGCTCCTAAACTATGCAAAGCTCAGAAATCATTTTATATTTCCAAAAATTAGAGTTCCTAATGGTTCTTATGGTATGCATACCTTTTATATCATTAACACAAGCCGCGCAATTTGAATTTTAAAAATGTATGCATTTTTTTTCCTTTCCCCCACTTTACCTCTGACAGACAGACAGACGGACGGTCGGACATTGTGAATTATAGAGTACCTTTGCTACTAAAACAAAGGTTGTTAAATAAGGTTGTCTTTTTCTATAGAACATGTCCTCAGAGGAACCTAGTGTTACATACGAATCATCTAACAAGTTGGTTTCATCAAATCAAAGAGAAGTCTTGCCTAATCAGTTGGGAGTATCAAAACAAGATGATAACTCACCTAAACAGTTGGGAGTATTGAACCAAGATGATGACTCACCTAATCAGTTGGGATTATCAAACCAAGGTGAAGACTCACCTAATAAGTTGGAATACTCAAACCATGGTGATGACTCACCTAATCAGATTGGATTATTAAACCAAGGAGAAGACTCAACTAAACAGTTGGTATTATCAATCCAATTAGAAGACTTACCTAAACAGTTGGTATTACCCAACCAAGTAGAAGACTCAACTAAACAATTGGGATTATCAAACCAAGGTGAAGACTCACCCAAACAGTTGGAATACTCAAACCAAGGAGAAGACTCACCTAATCAGTTGGGATTATCAAACCAACCAGAAGACTCACCTAATCAGTTGGGATTATCAAACCAAACAGAAGACTCATCTCATCATTTGGGATTATCAAACCAAGGAGAAGATCAAGTTGAAAGTGTACAGGTACACTTTTCATTATAATAAAATTTTTATATTGCATTATATTACCAAAATGTACTTTTATGATTGAAAATCATTTTAGATAACAGAAGGATACCTCGCTACAAGATATCCAAGGTAAACATTATTCAACAATAAACAATTTTTATGATGTATTTGAAATCAATTCAAACCTATCTTATCCTTTAGTTCTGTTTTAAGTGAAGCTGCTCAATAAGTATGAGTGTGTTCCTAATTTCTTCTTCATTCTCTTCATTTTCATCACATCATGTAGAAAAAATTATTTATTACTTTTTAAAAACATTTGCTATGCTATGCAAGAAACATATTTTAATTTTCTGGTATATATTTTGTTGTCCAAAATGAATATTCATTTATCACATCGTATTTTAGACATCTTTCCACAGCATCAATGGCCAAAATTGGTAGGGGTTGTCTTTCCATTAGTCCGTCTTCTTTAACATAAAGATATTATTAATAATCTCGTCATGTTAGATTTCACCAATCAATTTCAAACTTAGCATAGTGGTTCATGTTGTAATTAGTTAGAAAAGTTAAATAATTGTTAACAGAATGTCCATTTTTAAAAATTTGATTTTTAACTTTTAAAATAACAATTATATAATATGTGATTTGATTATCCTATTCATCTCACTTTTATTATACTGATTCCTAGGACAACAAACTACAATGTCAAAAGCAAAGAATCTCTATAATTAAGTCTTAAAAATGTAAGAATGTCCTTAAAAAGTAGGCTTTATCTAAGTCGTTTTGCAACATATTTACTTACATTAATGTTTAGGCTTATACATAATAATAATAATTTATTTCGGAAAACAGAAGAATACAATATTGCAATGGAAAGATAGCCACATGGCTATACGGATCGAATAAAAACACTATGAGTGCTGTTGTTCCATCCGTTTACAAAATATACTTTTACAATTTACAATATAATTATAATTTATACGTTATAGTATAATTGCATCCATATATCATGTATCGACTGGTTGCCTATAGGGGATGTCGTGGTTGTGATAATATCACACCAATCACTGCTGTGATTATGGTCCATAGGACCGACATGCCATTTGGTTAGTTCACACACCGTGCTGTCCTTATCCTGAAAAAGGCGTCATGCACCAGATCCAAGCATCAAAGAGCACGGTGTGACCATGTGACCGTTGGTTTCCCAATGGTGGGTTTGCGGGGGCTGCAGGGGGGGGGGGGCTAGAGGTGGGGTTCCCAGGTTAATATGTTGGCTTGATTTGGCTCGATCTTTGCTATTCAGAAAATCTGTAGCAATGATCGAGTCATGACCCAAAGTGTCAATTAGATTAATTATGAAGTAATAAAGTCGATTTCAAGAATTCGAGACATCGTTAAGACATTCTTTAAGAATTATTAAAATTTATATGGAGACAAAAACAAAAAATAAAAATTGACCTTGGACTTGACTATTTTAAAGTATTTTGAAAATTTGAAAATATGAGAAGAAAAAATTTGTTGAATTTCAGTTTAACCTTTAACATTTCCAGGAATTTGGGTATATGGCATAGGAATCTTGAATAGCAGCCGTGTTAATCACGTTTCCCCCAATTCATTAATTACGGACAGACGGACGGATGGACATTTGGAATTATAGAGTAGCTTCGCTACTAAAAAATATCAAATAGTATAAAAAAAATTCTTCTGTGCCTGCAGGGAAAAACCTCTAGAGTCTAGGGGCTAAGGAAGTAGTATTATAAATAGTATAAGCCCCACTTTTGAATTGTGACTGAGGATAAATTTTAAACAAATTTTAAAACTCATAATCTTTATATCATTTACAGTGCAGTGGTATAATAAGACATAAAAAAGTATGCAGCTTAACAAAGTGTCTAAAAAATTCAGTGTGACATCATAAAAATGAGTGATAAGAGAGGAGAAGGGGAAAAGAAAACCTATAAAAAAGAAAATGATTATCCCTCATTTTTATAACGTCACATGGCTGATTTTTTGAGACAGTATGTTAAGCAGCAAAAATACCTTATGCAACTAGCGGAGCATTCGGTAGTCAAGCAACTTTGAAATCCATTTACAACACACTCTAATCGAATTCGCATCCCATTCACAACATCAGGGGACGCATTGCAAAGACTAAGTACAACATCCCTTAATAGAAAATATTGTAAAAAAAAGGAAAATTTAAAGAAAAAGTTTAAAAATACTTACCTACAACAAAATAGGTTGTTATAAGTAGAGGTAGAAAAATTTCCTGACGCCTCATGAGTACAACTAAAACCCTGAATCAGGTTTGCTCCATTTGATAAACATGCTGTTTGAACCGCTGCAGGAACTCCTTGTGTGCAACTGGAATACACTACATCCCTATTAATAGTGATCATTCATAATGAAAACATATAAATAAATCAAAACAAAGTTCATAAGCTCTGAATGTAAAAACAAGAAAGCAAAGCAAATATTTAGTTCACAACAAACAGGCAGACTGGCTTAATAGGTAATCTTTCCTTATGTGCAACTGGAACTCGCTTAAGTCCTATTAATTAGTAATGAAAAAAAAGTTATGTGAATTAATATTGGTCATTGAAATTTTTTGCTTAAGTATCTTTTCATTTCAAAATGAAATTAAAAAGAAATCCAACCAACTATTACAAATATTTATGCAAGTATATTCTAACATTAATTATAATTAATAATAAAACATTGTATGTCTGAATATTTACATCTAACAGTTATCTTAAATAATACTTACTGTGTACATCCTGGCGCTGCAATCAAGTTGGAAACTAAAATTTAAAAAAAATCAAAATAACTATTGTTACAATAATGCAATTGAAGCCCTCTGAAACTTTATCAAATAACAGGTCCTGTTTCTCTCAAAAAACTTAACCTTAGAAATGTAAATCCATTACATTACTTGCCCTTATTGAAAAACAATATTTCCTTACTACCATAATAGATTTACTCTACATTAAGATTATTCCCTCAAAATAATCTCCTTTTTCATTTGATTTATCTTCCGCTGCAAACTTTTAAGATACATTATATCATTATCATTGGAAAACTCCATTTTTGGATTACACTGCTATTAGAAATGTCAAGCAATTATTGGAGAAAAAATATTTAGATGGCAACATCTATAGAACTGTTTAACTTTGATACTAGTTATATAATTTGTTTTACTGATTTTAATCAAGATTTTTAGGTCCCAAGATTTATCTCAAATTCTAGGTTGAATCCCTATACTAAAACAGGATGTCTGTTTGTGTGTCTGTGTGTTTGTACCAAAGGATCTCGCTAACCGCTGAACCGATCTGGTTCTCCTTAACAGGGTAGTTAATAAATAAAATAACTACCTCTGGCTGTGATGGAAGCACTCAAGCAAGCTACAATCAAACAGAACAAGATTTTGTGATCCATCTTTGAAGAAGAGTTCTAAATATAAAAATGATTACTAAAATTTACAACAAAGCTAAATTGATAGTAAATGAATACCGAAAAATCATGTATAGCTTCTTACTACAGACAATTTTCAATAAATATCAAAATAAAAATTATGGATCTAATACCAGTTTTGTTAGCCAAGGCCCTAGGGTCCTTCTGACTAACAAAACAGGTTTTAATCTTATAAAAAGCTGTCAATAATACGATGTAATAATCAACTATTCTTACCTGATAAACTACTGCTGCATAACTTCAAAATGTGTCCATATTTATTTAAAATTACAGGTGTAACTTTTACTGCAAAATTTATCATACAGGGTGTCGCATTTGAAATTGTTTCTTTTTCAAAATGTTCAAATTATAACATAAGTTTTATTTAAAATAAACACAAGGGCGTTTACATTGATTATGGCAAAGTAAATGATAGAATAAAAAAATTGAGAATGAGAAAGAAGAAAAGGAAGAATATAAAGATTAGAAATATATTGAATATATTGAATTTCTCTTTGTGATTTAACTGAATAAATGCAAAACATTCTACAATAACAAAAACATCTCATTTGAAGGTTTGCTACAGCAATCCAGGCCTTTGGTTCAATCTGCGACAAAAGAATTGTGTAGTATTTAAGGTTTCGAGATGAATTCAAGGTTTATAGATTAGGATATAGAATTCCTAGAACACTCAAACACCCTTATGATTTGTGTCGTTATTTGGCTGCTAAAAATCTATGTTTCTGTGCACCCTGTATAATAATATATGTTATGCAACGACCCTTTACTTATCCCATGATATAAAGTAATGAGATTTATTTTGTATGAAGCAAAATATCTCAGAAATTGCTGGTCTGCATCAAATGAACTTTTAAGGGAAGCTGTATACATTTCTGTGGGTTGTTTTAGACTATTTTCTGGACTTCTCCCATCCAACTAGTACCTTACAAAATAATAGTGGCTGCACTCATGGCATTTAGTAGCTCTGTATTTAAAGTGGTAGAGAAGGGCAGAAAAATAGTCAAAAACCCAAACTTAATTCTAAAAATTAACTAGCCTATACAAACCCCAGGACCTTTGTGAGGTTTCTTTTCAACGGAGAATTAAATCGGTGAAAAAACTTACTATTTCATTAAATAGGAGTAGCGGCTGCGCTCCTAACATCTAGAGGCTCTGTATTCGCAGGTGGGTGTAAGGATGGACAGACACAATGTCAAGGCTTAAATTTAAAAATAAAAAAGATGCTGATAAGAAATTCCAATCTTTATTTTTGATTAGGATTCTAGACGCACTTTCATTTCGAATTATAAAGTAGCTTTTCTACAAATACAAAGTTAATTTCTTATTCTATGTTTGTATATGATTGAACATAGTTATAAAACAAAGTAGTAGCTTTCTTACTATATGCATTACTAGCGGATTCGCCCCTAGCCTCTAGGTGCTTTGCCCCTAGAGACAATTTAAAAATATTACCTCTGGATATGCTACCAGTAATTTTGAATAATTAAAGAAAAAAAATTAAGTACCTCTGGAGATGCCACCACTAATTTCAAATTTTTTAAAAAATGGCGGGGATTTTTTTCCTTTTTTGGGGGGTTATGGGTGTCCCACCCTCCATGAAAATAGCCTAAAACCACCACAGGACCAGTAGCTATATTCCCTGAAGAGTAGAATCCGATCTGTTCGGTGGTTAACAAGATCTTAAGAGACGGACGGACGGACAAACAGACATCATTCTACTTTATATTATTGATACATACTCATCAACTATTATATAACATTTAAGGGTTAAAAAGTTTACTCTAAATAAAAATTAGTTAGCCTTCATTAGTTGGTACCTTTATGGGGATGTTGAAAGCTTTGGCGTCCAAGGGATGTTTACCCCTCTCAAACTTTGAAGCACATCATTTTACCCCCCCCCTAGATTTTAAAAATTAAATAGATAACTCCCTTCAAATCTTTGAGTCCCCTCATTTTACACCCATCAAAATAAAAAGCTTGGACGTCCATGGTTGAGAGAGTCTTTCTTACAGAAAGCCGCACAAGTTTGCATAAGGACCACTATTAAGGATTTACTGATGAGTAAAAGTCAGTAAAACATTGTTTATAGTTTTATGATTTTTATTTTAGTATTTGCGGAAAGTTGTCTTTAATACGATGCAATCTAATCGATCTAATCCAGTAGATATTAATCGGTTTCGAAGCCGTACTTGAAAAACTTTACTTGTCAGATTCTGAGTGCTTTTCAGTAAATTTTGTGTGAAAAATTATGATTTGAAAGATATAAAATCAAATTTCAACTGTTTTACCTCTATTCAACATAATTATTTAAATAAAAAATAATGTATTAATTAAATCTTTATATAAATTTCCTATAATTTGCAATATTTTGTTATGAAAACAAAATAAACAAGTGGCTACAATGACAACTACAATAATATATAATATTACATAACCAGAAAACAATTTATCTTTTAGAAAATATGCATTAACAAGGATGGCAACGTCCATAAAAGCAAAGTTCTTAAATGGAAGAACAACGAACATTAACACTTTTAGGTGTTAGAACTAAATAAGCAGAATTATAATTCATATGTCCAAACAAAATTATTGCAAAATTGCTTTAATACATGATCCATTTTTAAGACTTGATCATAGAGATGCTTGGCTTATTACAATATAACTTGATGTAATAGAAATCAGTATTAAAAAAGCAGATGAATCAGATAATATTAACATACAAAAATTTGTTGTCTAAAAAGTAAAATAACAGCATGTTTTAAATGGACGTATGGACTTTCTTGTAACGATTATAGAGTTTCTGCGCTTTCTAAGTCTTACCTAACTGTTAAAGGAATCATCATGCAAAGTTTGAGATCGATAGAACAATTCTAACCCGTCTAAATTAACGAAAGGAGCAAACCGTTACGGACGCACGGACGGACCGACCCTAATTATAGAATAGCTTTGCTTTTAAAACTATTTTGCTTACGCAAATTGTCTTTTTTTTGGATATTTCCTTTCATTAATCTTTTTTTTGTATTCAATAGAATTATACAAGTGGATAAAAATATCTACATACGTAAATTGTTAAACAAATTTAAAATTATTAAATATTAAAAAGTAACATAGCCATAACAAACCATTAATTCTTATTTTAATTATATTGAAACTTCAGCTTGCTAAATTTTTCAAAACTTGTAATAGCCTCAAATAATTAAAACTCCGGAATAAATTCCTAGAAATTAAGTGTTTTAAGTATAAGTAAATGGAAATAGAATAAATGGATTGTTGGTTTGTTCGTCCAGAAGGATGGGAGGGGATGGGGGATATCATTATTTTAGCCAGCTGGAAGCATAACTTTAAAGAAAGCATGAAAATTTGGTGCAACATCCATGCAATTATATATTGATTATTGAGTAGCTTAGGTGCTATAATTATGTAACAAGATTATGCACAAAATTTCTTTAAAAATATTATTTCATTGCAAGAAATTCTTAATTTAGTATAATTAAATATCTTACTAATATTAATTCACAGCTCATGTTTTCATTTACTAATAAATGAAAAAATTATGGTTTGCTTTAAATAATTAGTCACAAAACCTACTGATACAATTCATATACTATGGATTTTTAATATTTTGGTTTGTTGTTAGAAGCCCTAGAGACCCTAAGACTCTCATTAAGTATTCGGTTAGTGCCAGAAAGAGAACTTTTTGATAATCATGCTTGGTGACTTTAAATAAGTCAACAAGTCAACTTGAGTTTTCTATTATGGACCTATATCTTTAATAGGATGCTACACTAATAGTCAAATTTTGACTTATTCAAAGTAGTATAGTATTTTTGTCTGTAACTCAAGATTTTTATAACTACTGAACCGATTGAGTTCTCTTCTTCATAGAAGCTTCACATAGACCCTGGTTATAGGCTGTCTCATATTTTGGTCTTTGGATGGTTTTAGGCTATTTTCACCTTTCCCCTTCCCTTCGATTTTAGAGCCTATAGATGATAAGGACGCACTCGCTTGTATAATGTAAAGTAGTAAGGTTTTTGCCAACTTCTGAACTGATTTAGATCTAAAATTTGGGGAAGCTTCCCATAGGTTCCTTGAGGGTTTTAGGCCATATTTCTATCTTTTCCTATCTCTTAAAAAATAATGTAAGGTAAAAACATTTAATATCAAATCATAATAAATATATTTTGGAATAACAAAAATATAGATTGAATACATTTTACATTATAAATATTAATAATTAGATAGATAAGAAAAAAAATATATAGCAATTTTTGTTTTATTTTTAATGCCTTAAAAGTTGAAACAATAATATGTGTTAATAGCAATTCTACAGAACTTTATAAAAATATAAAATCTTCAAATTTAAATACATTTTATAGTTCTTCAACCATTTTTAGATTGAAAAAATCTTATCTTTAACCAAAGATACGGCCGATAAATCTCAGAATTCCAGTGGTTCCTCCAGTGGTTCCTCCAGTGGTTCCGCCAGTGGTTCCGCCTGTGGTCCCGCCAGTAGTTCCGCCTGTGATCCCACCGTTTATCCCGCCAGTAGTTCCGCCTGTGATCCCACCGTTTATCCCGCCAATGGTCCCGCCATTTGTTCCTCCATTTCCACCTCCTACCTAAAAACGAAAAAACGGTTTGAGTAGTCCTTATACTAAAGTAACAGGATGTTTGTCTGTTTGTGTATCTGTGTGTCTGTACTGAAGGATCTCGCTAACCGCTGAACCGATCGGGTTCTCCTTAACAGGGTAGCTTCT
>LS043641.1:0-16446 GCA_900241095.1 Acartia tonsa | reverse complement strand
TAACTCAATTAATCATAGCCCCTTTAACAGCATTTATAGAGTAGATCACCATTGAACTTTTATTAAATCAAATCATTATACAACAATGCCCTTCCATCAGTTTTTCTGATCATCTGGCAGTAAGTTTGTTCTTACCTAAAGATATTATCAACAGCTTAACCATTTATGTTGTGATTTTCATTGAATATTTGTAATAACATGATTTTATAAAATAAAAAAAATCCTTTATAGGATAATATCAGGCCTCTGACAAAGATATATTCAAATGAATTCTAGGAATTTAAGTGTATTTCCCTGACAGAAAATTGTCAACACAATGATTAAAATTCTAAATTGCTGGATAAGTTTTGACATGATTTGCTAATAATGCTTTTATAAACTTTAGTTTGGGAATGCGACTATTTGCAACACATGTATTGAGTAATCAAGTACAGATAGAACAGGTGGAAACATATCTAAGCACCTCCCAGTTCAAAGTGAATGATTTGAACGCCAGATTAGAGAAATGTTTGAAATCCTACGGAAGTTCATTGCTAAGAACTACAACTTTAGGTCTTATGCATGACAATTTTAGTAGCACAGCAACTCCATAACTAATATTTGTTGTTTGTAAGTACAAAATAAGCTAGAAATGTCAGGTCTTGTTTTTCTTATTCATTAAATGATTTTATTATCAATGATACCTCGATATTAACAAAGCACTTGATTTTTGTTAATGAATATTTTTTTTCTCATTTATTTGTAATTAATCCTATTATTCAGAACGATTAAGTTGAAATCCCTCAAAGTGCCTTTATAAGTACATAATCACCAGAGAATATTCTATGATAATCCCCCCACCCCCAACCTTTTTTAAAATTAATTTAGCATGAGGCATGTGGGGATCAAAGAAGATATTCTTTAATCTTTGGTGGGGATAATTTTGTTTGTTTGTTTATTATTTTAGGTCAGATCATATATTGATCTTAAAGACTTAACTTAATCAATGGTTTGCTATTAAAATTTGTCCTAGAATTAGATACAAATATTGGAGCTAAACTATTAAATTCTCATGCTGGATTGATTAGATGAGATTGTTTCTGTGCAAGATTTTGAATCACCAATGAAGATTGAACAACTTATGAAAAGGGTTTTGAATGAATATCAGACTATCAATAATGAATTTGTAACTCTTGAAGAAGAACTTACCACAATAAATGATTCTGATAATAATAATGTTTACTGTTCTGCTTTGAAAACAATGATACAAAGATTAAGTGAACCAATTGTAAAAGAAGTAAAAACTATTGTTGAACCTGAAACCATTTTTGATAAAACAGAAGAAAGCCTTCACAGCGGAGCTGTTGTTTTAAATTCTTTGCTTCCTTGTTCTGTCAATGAAGTTTCTAGTCTCTTTTTACCTTGTGACTTTGAGAAAGTAAACTTAGAGGACAAAGCAGTTCAAACTAGAACTCCATCTATCGAGGAAATTTATCAGCTGTTTGAAAATATAAAACTTGATGAAGTGATTATTAAAAATGTCAGTAATGCTTTAAAAACAATTGATACTACTGGTTTACTTACCATTCAGAATTCAGAAGAAAAAACATTTGAAGTTTTAAGCAATCATCTTTCCCAAGATTCTGAATTACAAGTTGCTCTGTTGGATTTGGCTCAACATCATTTTCAAATTCCTTCAGTTCAATGTTTTGTTGTTGCTGAACTACTTAAAGATAAAAATCCTGTTGAAACAATAGGCACTAAAGCATTCTCTCACATAATCACTAAGAATCCTCATGTTGTAGGCCTGCTCCAAACAACAATGTCTGTAAACATGTTGAATAAAAATAAGTTAGAAAAGAAAAAGTCAGCACTTGAGAACATTGTCTTTGAATTGCATGAAACAATGACAACTGAAATACCTGTTTTGAATGATTACAAACTTGTTTCTACTGGAATTAAACTAGCAAAAACATATCCCATAATTCAAAGACATGGCGCAACGAATCAACAAGAACTTCAATACATATTCCATGGACTTCTAGATGACTTCAAGACAGAGCCAATTCAAATGCCTTTTATTACAGTGGCTAAAAGATTGTCTCATCCAGTAAAAGTTCAAAAAACAATTCTTGAAGAACTTTATCATAATTCAAGCAACATAGATTACATTGGAATTAAGGTTTTATTGAAGATTGTTGAAGAAACTCCACTTGTTGTTGAAAACATTGAAACATATGTTAGCCCTGAAGATTTTAAGAAAGACAAGATCAAGTTGGAGAAAAGTAACATTGTTAATTGTTGTAGATTAGTTTCTGCTATTCAAAGTGAAGAACAACTTTCCCTGATTTGCAATACTATTGATAATGAGATGAAAACTGAGGTAGCCTCAACTATTGAAGACTTGTCAAGAAAACTAAAGTTTATGTACAAGGTTAATTCATCAGAAAAACTAGAATGGCCAGAAACATTCAATTCAAATGTGGAGAATCTCAAATGTCAAGCAACATTGTTTGATTTATCTGAAAGTCTTGCTAGTCCAATATATGTAAGAAATGTGCTTTTATATGAAGGACTCAAAAATACTTTGTCTAGTAAAACAGCTGGGCAACTTGCTTTTGCTTCAGTTATGGAAAATATGGCAGTGCATTGTCAAGATACAACATCACTTGTACTCAACTCTATTTTCAAGAAAGATTCTGTTAAGAAATACTTGTCTATTTGTCAAAATGTTTCCAATGTAGTTTCACTTGCCAAGGAAAGATCTTCACAATATTTCTATATAAAACTTCTTATTTAGCTTTCTTTCCTTTAAACTTTTTATTTGCCTTGAGTCTTATTGTGTAACTTTTGTATGGTAATATTTTTCATTTGAATATTTTGTGAAGATATCTAAATATAGGAAAGTGAGAGAACAATAAGTTTGTCTGAAGAGAGCTTAGCTGAGAGAGATCATGCTGTTAAAGATGTCATAGAACAAGTGTTTGTAACACCACAGGTTACAACTCAAAATACATTGTCTAATGTATCTAAGATTACTGAAAATAGACCTGACATAGAGGTTGCTCTTCTGGCTTATTCTGACATTATAAGCAATGCTTCAACAACAAATATGATAATTGCTGAACAAATTGCTGAGAAGAGAGAAAATTGGATTTCTAATGTTGGATATACAGCTTTAAGAAAAATAGTTGGTTCCAAGAAATCATTAGGAGTTGAAACAAATATTCCTGAAATTGCTGTCTCGAAAATATTTGAATCAGATCAATACTTAAAGAAATTAGCCTTGTGCTTAAATATTGGAACCATGTTTGCAGAGACATCTGTTGAAGAAACAATAAGTTTGTTTAACCAAGAAATTCATAAAGCAAAACCTTGTGATATGGATCTTTCAGAAAATTTAAATATAGAACAGCCTAACACTTATGATCAAACTACTACAACAAAACTACAAACTCTCAATGCTACTTCAAAATCTAAGTTAGGATTAGAGACTTTGCATATGGCACCTCAAGTAACTGAAAAAGAATCTTTAGATGGATATACCCTATTTCAATCTGAAAGATATAATAGTATGAAACCAGATAAAAGTTTTACCCCACATACAGCTATTTCAAGTCAACTAATAACTTCATCAGATCAGATCCAAAATTTGACTAAGGATAGGTTCAATAAAGAAAAACCTATTAGAAATATTGAAATTAATACAAGTGTTAACATTCTTTATGATATATTTTCTGGCAATGCTAAAGTACTACAGCCCTTTGTTTTTAATACTGAAAAGGCAGACTGTAGGCATAGAATGTTAAGGCCAATAAACATTCATGAAACTGTAAGCAGTGATTGTTTCAATAAGTATACAACAAACCTGCCAATTGAAAAGGTTAACAAAAGCATTACAGAATCTAATCTTTCTGTTAATGTTGGAAAAAGTGAGATCATCAGTGAAGTTCCATCACATTTTGAAAGTAAGATTCCAGCTTTGAATGCCTTGATAGGAGCAGAAGCAAATAACTTAGCCACTGCTACTATTTCTACTAATCAGAAAATGGAATCTGCTAACAAGCTACAAATAGCAGAAATTGAATCAGAATCGATTAAACCAAAACCAAACCCCAATTATGTATTTGCATATTTTAACAACATAGAAATCATATTAGAAAACCTAAGATCTATCGAAAAGTTTGAAAAAATGAAAGAGCTTTACACCTCAACTAGGAAGCACATGGCTAGCAAGTTTGCTTTAAATGTATTTGATTCTCAAAACTTAGTTGAAGACACTCATAACTTGAATCAATCCAAACCAAATAGAGAAAAGCTGAATATTCTAAGTGAGCCTTTTAATCTTTCTACCAGTATACATAAACAACAAATGTTGATGGACAATGTCAACTATATTGAACCAAAGACAGGACACAAACAAAAACCAATGGTAGGATCAGAAAACAGACTGTTTAATATTGGATCGAAGCATATGCAAACAGCTTTGGAACATCCACAAAGTGTTCCTTCAGAGTCAACAAAATCAATAACAGCTAAAACAAGCAAGGTTCCAATGAGAAATACTTCATGTATAAATTCATTACAACAACCCTTAGAAGGTGTGTTAGGTGTTCAATCTGATAATATGATATTACTTAAACCTAATATTAACCAGGCCCCATCAGAACTTGTTATTAGCTCAGTCCAAAAACAACTGCAATTAGAAAACACTAATAATGTAAAGAAAGCTGAACAAAATAACATCAAATTGAATCCTTTTATAGAAGACAAAAATAATCTAGTTGTAGGTCAACAAGCAAGTGATGTTGCTTTTGAAAACTCTGCATGTTTCCAAAAAAATCAAAACACTGAAATATCTAGCATAAGCACAGAATCTTCATATTTACCTACAAATCAGAAAAGCAATCAACAAATATTTGAAAATGTTTCACAATTAACAGTAACAAAACAATCTTCAGATGTTCCGGATATTACTACAATAGTTTATGGAATGCAAACAAATTCTAAACAAGAAGTGTTAACAATGGATTGCTATATTGATAAGAAAGATACAGAAGATTTTACAAGAGAAGGTGAAGCTCTAACTGGAAAAAGTATTCACCATCCCTTGTCAACTGGAATTCAGAAATCTCAAGAAGCAATTGAAACTTTACAGAAAACTAAGCTAAGTGTTCCAAGTTTTGAAGCACCAGCTATTACACAAGAAACATCAAAAATGAAAGTTATTTCAAATGAGTCTGTAACCAAATATGAAAATGCTTCTAGTTTACCGACATCTCATTTGAAGGCTGATAAAGGCAAAACATTTACTGAGACACCAATGTTGTTGTTGGGAATGAAATATTCCATTCTGCCATTAGAGAGCTCTAATGACCTAAATGTAGAAGATTATAATCCAGAACTTTCAAAAGTGGGACATGAGTCTTCCTATTTATCAGCTGGTTGTAAATCTGTTCACCAAAAGCTTGAATTTGAAGACACTTTAAATGATCAAGATATAACCACATTGAAACCTACAATTTCCCTAGCAAAGTCTAATCTAGCACTAAGTGATAAGACTGTTGAAATTCCAATGGATTCTACAATGCCAATAAGTAAAAATCAAGATAAAGCAGAAAATTTGCAAATGTCATTTATAGAGAACAGAAACAACACAATGAATGTTGTTGCTAACAATGCAAATGAAAAAGTTCAAAAGTTTAGTCAAACTTTTATTAATAAGGAGAATTCTGATGTTTTAGTTGCAGATGGTAACTTTACAGCTGATGTAAAAGATTCTCCTGTTTATGAAAATATTATTAAAACAGTCATTAAAGATGATAATGTTGATCATCATAAAGCTAAATTGACTACTAATACAACTAAAGTTGGAGTTTCTACAACAGAGATTACTCAAGAAAATGTATTAAATGTTTCAAAAGAAGATAGAAACCTCAATAAGCCAACTATGAGCATCACTGATTCTAACCCTGTTGCAACAAACACAAACCAAACTCAATTAGAGAATGTTAAAGTTGTAAGGAATGATCAAAGAAATAAATCTGAAAATGCTAAGATTGACCAAGAGAAAGGATTATTTATAGGTAACATTTCTGGTCAAATGTTGTTAGAAAATACTGAAAATCTTGGTGAAAAACAAAACAGCACTGTTAAAGTTACTGGAATTTCTCAAGAATCCTATGCATCAGGAACACTTAGCCAGCAGGTTACATTAGATAACATATCAAACATTCATACATCAACAAATAATCTGGAAAAATCAAAACACACATATCAGATTGGAAATTTCTCAGCAGGTGTAAATATGCAACAAACATCTTTGGATTCAACTACAGACAGATCAGAGGATTCAATTGAGTCACACATCCCAAGTGTTACTAATGAATCACAGTTTTACCACCTTGGTGTGAATAAATCTCAAACCAAGCTTGATTCCACAACTTATTTACAACCTGAAAGTTTATCTCAAATAACACCAGAAGTTGGGGATGTCACTAGTCTTAATGTTGCTGAAACTAATCAGCCTCAGACCAGAGAAAGTGCTGACAATTTCCTAAACTTTACTTTCAATAAGAAGGTTCAAGCTTCAAGAAACATCAAATCATGTCACAATTATTCATTAGATATTAATATGCCACTAGAAAGTTTAGAGCATGATAAGATTGCTCAATTACAAAATCAAGGAGCAAATATCAACCTAGAACCAGAAACTTTTGTTATAGGTCTTCATTCTCAAAACACAACAGGGGATACATTAAAGAATTTAGAATCTCATGATAACAACATTTATGAATATGCCAGTGTTACTCTAACAGCTCCTGAAAGAAAGAAACATGGAAAAATTGTTGTGAACCAATTTATGAATAAATCTCTTGAAGAGGAAATAGATGACGAAGACATAACCATCAGTGCTGATAAATCAATTGATGAAAATATTACAAAAAATGCCAGTATTTCATTTCAATTACAGCATGGAATGGATGTGGATTTTACAGTTTTCCTTGGAGATACTGATGAAACAGAACAGACTGGTGAACAAAATGCTGTTGAGACAACATTTAAATTACACCCCAGACAGACTGAACCTCAGCCTGTTGAACATCAACCAGATGTTTATAGTTCCTACAAACAGACTATTTCAACAAATGATTTTAATCTAAAATTAAAGAAACCTTGCAAGCCCACTGATACAATTAAACAGGAATGTACTTTTAACAATAAACTATTTCAATCTTTAATCACTATTTCATTTTAAAACTACATATTTTCTCTTTGGATTAAAGTAAAGTTGGAGGCAAAATAGATTTGCATTAGATAAATTTAACTAAATTAAAGTTTTCAAATGCAAAATATTTGTTTCAAATATTTATTGTTAAAAACAAAAACAATATCTAGGAGACAACATTGATAGTTCAGAAGAATTATGATGAAGAGAGAAACATAATTCGCAAATTCATCTTTGATGTCCTCTCTGGCAAATCAATCTCTGATATACTTTCTTTCTTGTCTCTGCAAGAAATACAAAGTTTGGAGTCAATTGAATCTCAGATTGCTATGCTCTATGTTATTGAGAAAGTTGGTCTAGCTCCCCTAGTACAGGATACCATTTGTGATGAACTTAAATACAATGCTGTTAAATTTGGATTTTTCAACACTATTGGAACTAAAGCTTTAGTCAGATGCCTGAAGCAATGTAGGAATATATCAAATCTAATTTTGAAAAATTTATCCCTAGATTTGTTTAGTGGTGAAAAAACCAGGGAAAAAGTGGCACAAATTCTGAATATCTCTGTATTTCTTAATAGTAAGGTATAAATATAAGGCAGTTGAAAAGCATGCTTATATGTTCATTAATTGTGTAAACTTAAATTAATTAAACAAATTGGAGCTGTTTTTGATATGTTTTAACAAGGAGGTATATTTACATAGTTGCATGATCTTTTCTTAAACATAAAAATTTAATATTTATTTTATTACTTATCTAATTTAATTTAGATTATTTTTTTATTGCATATAAGAATAGATGTTATTATTTATTAGGAATTAATTAACAACAGAGAACTAATCTGTATGTTATGGTTTAATGAAAGGGAGGCTATGAAAGGATCTATGATCTAAAAGGTTCAAGATGAATTTATCTTACCTTATTTTATTCTAAAAAGTTGTTAAACAAAAACACTAAAAACAAATTTTTGCATGATTTTTCAAAAAAAATTTTATTCTACATTTGCATGTTTAGATTTAGATATTTTTTGACTGTGACTTTAATTGTTGTTTAAAGGAGAAGAAAATCTTTATTGAATTGAACAAATAAAATTATCATAGTTACTTAGTTTTATAGCCATTTTAAGTTTTCTTTCCTTTAAACTAAGCATGTAAATTCTTATCTGTTAAATGTGAACATCCTGAATTTTGAAAGTTGACTACACATTACCCCCAAGAAATGTTAAGTCAGGAAAGGTTTGAAGTAATACTTTTCCCAGGGGGGTTACAGAAAATGCCTGGTCAACTTACAATATTTGGGAAAATATCCAGGAAAGTAAATTTCAATTGCAGTAAAAATAATATTTCCTGATTTCCAAATATTTTGACTGGTAGAAATCTTAATTTAAAAAAAAAACTTTTCTTTAGAAGAAATTTACCTTCCTGGAAAAAGATATATTTGAATTTTAGAAATTAATATACTATTTATTATTCAGGACAAAAAGATCACCCTGCAAGATACTGAGGGTCCTATGAAAGCTATTGCTGATATCCGTGTCAAGATTGAACATGGAGCTACTGTTGAAGAAATTAATTCTGCCTTTGAATCTCATCAGTATCCAGAACTTGAGAATGCTGAATCTCAAATGGCCATGGTAAGATTTATTTGTTTAATAATAATGATGTTTTATATAAACACTAGAAGGTATTGCCCCCTGGAGGCCTCTAGGGGCAATTTAGGGAAGGAGAGGGTGTAGGGTTTAAGTTGACCTAATTTTAGTTTTTTTTTAATTATGGGGGTTTCCGAGGTGATTTCTCTTGATAGGTATAAGTTACCCACACCTACAATAGTTATAAACCTTCCCTGAACCACTGGTAGCTTCAATTTAAAGGAGGACCAAATCGGTTCATGGTTAGTTTAATCTCTTGCTACACACAAACA
Organism: Acartia tonsa; assembly: GCA_900241095.1. Classification (NCBI taxonomy): domain Eukaryota; kingdom Metazoa; phylum Arthropoda; class Copepoda; order Calanoida; family Acartiidae; genus Acartia; species Acartia tonsa. Next base: position 7,319 of record LS043641.1, on the reverse strand, counting down.
TCCTGTTACTTTCACATAAGGATAATTTGAAAAACACAGACGGATATCATGTTACTTTTATGTAAGGATAATATGAAAGTTATAGTGTAATATCTAAAGACAGACCCATACACAGACAGACAGATGTTAATCCTGTTACATTTTTTAAGGATAATATGAAAGTCATTGTGCATTTTCTAAAAAAAAAGACACATACACATACGGATATTATGTTACTTTTATGTAAGGATAATATGAAAGTAATATCTAAAGACAGAGGTTAAAATTGACAGACAGACATCATGATTCTTTTTTATAAGGATAATATTTCTTAAAGAATTATAAATTCTAGGTGAACGTAGTTGAGAAGGTCGGTCAGTCCGCTATTGTGCAGGAAGTGTTGACCCAGGAGTGCTCTGGCAAACAGGAGGTTGACCTCCAGGATGTTGGATTCAAGGCATTTGTCAACACTCTGGCCTCCAATAGCATGAAGGTAAAAACATAATTAGGTGATTACCCTAAAAGTGTCTAGCGAGCACAGAAACACTCACCACCTAATTTAAGCTTAATAAGCAGTGCTGGGGTTAACTGTGCCCAACTAGAAACTTTGAGAAAAATCGCCCATACTTGTAAGAAAAGTGAATACTCTATAATCATTGTTTAAAACTATTTTGCGATATTTTTCATTACATAAATAAGGTAACAAAACATACCAGCTCACTCGGAAGCACTAAAATATAGGATTGACTAATGTTCAGTTGTTATAAAAAAAGAGAAAGAATAGGCGAAAGATCCTTTTTAAAATCGCAAAAAAACGTAAACTAAGTAAATTATATACTTGATGCTCATTGATGTTCTACAGGTTGACGAGATCATCACCCAGTTTGAGCCTGAAGATTTCGAGGAGGAAGTTGCCACCACCAAGCTTGCTCAGCTGGCTCAAGTTGCCAGAGTGTGTGATGCTGCTCAGAAATCAGAGGAGGTTCCTGTACAAACTACGGAAAAGGTAAAGCAATAAATACTTTGGGTGGTAAAAAAGGAAGGGAGGTGACATGTTATCTTATTCGTTGGCAAAAAAAACTTTGGGTACTCTTATTTCATTGTAATTGGTTTGTTCCAAATTTTTTGTCAGAGGAACATTTTACCTTAAAAATGTTAAAGTAAAAAAGTCCATAATCCTAAGTCAATGTTCTATAGATAATACCTTATCGCTACAGGAATCGTTGATCAAATTTGATTATTTACTTGGGCAATTTTAATCCCTTATAAACTATTTTGCTTACACCATGCAATGAAATAATATATACACTAGGCTAGCAGCTGCGCCCCTGGCAACTGTGAGCTTTTTTTTGAAAGGGATAGAGGTTGAAGAAAAATAGTCTTAAACCATCCCAAAACTAAAAGTAAAACATAAAGAAGTCCCTAAAATATTCTGTGAAGCTTTCAAACAAAAATGACAAATAAGTTGTTAAGTGATGGTGAAGAACCTGGCAGCTATGGCTATTCCTATTATATACCAGGTATCTGACTTAATCTATATGTCTAGCTGCCCGCCAGAAAGATCAGCTTCATGAAGCAGGAGATCAAGTTCATGACAGAGGAGTCCTCCTCCATGAGCAGGGTCCAGATCTCCCACCAGGAGAGCAAGGTCGAGGAGATGGTGGAGACCAGTGTCTCAGGTAAACATTTGTCAATTGTGTGTGATAAGAGTAATGCAATAGCATTTAATTTTTATTAATTTCCCTTTAGAATGTCATTAAGAAATCTAGATAATTTTTATAATTATATTGGATTTCATTTAGTTTCTTATAGACATTTCCCAAAATCCGTGCAAATATTTGAATTCCTCAGATGGTCTTAAAATCATGGGGAGGGGGGAGGTATAAAAGACAATAAAGTGAACATGATAAGACAAATACAACACCTGCCAAATAGCTCATTATCTTAATTATATTTTAGAAATTCCTCAGCAGCTGGATGTCAATGAAGGTGATGCCTTCTACGCTCTGGCTACCTTTGTCTCTGAAACTGGAGAGGCTATGAATTTGGTGGAGGGTGAGAGAGTCTTTGTTCTGGAGTGGAATAATGTCGACTGGTAAGTTTTTCTACATACTTTCTTAGTATTTGGTTCTTGGCAATATGATTGTACTTATCAACACAGTCAAATTTTATTGATAAACTTATTTTTTTGAATTACTTCCATAAAGCAATTTTGTAATTTCACACAGTGTTTGCATACAGGCCTTAAGTACTCACAACTTATAACTTAGGTGGTATGTCCGCAAGCATCTGACTGAAGAAACTGGTTGGGTTCCTGCTCAGTATCTCAAGGATGAAGAGACATACACTATGTATGTTCAGAGGAAGCTTGTTGAGAAAATTGAGAAGCTGCCAGTCTTTGAAAGTAAGTAAATTTTAGTGCATAATAATTTCTTGACCTTTCTTTCTCTGTCTGTTGTTTTTAACTATTGATTTCTTCGAATTTATCTCTTCATTTAGTGAAAATTTGTAACATTATCTTGTCTAACTCTAAAACTTACCTTTTTAATTTTAGAACCCAAGGGCAATGAGCAAGCATTTGCTCCCAAGATCATCGAAAAGGTCAAATCCCAGAGATCCCCTGACGGAGCTCAAATTGAGTTTGCCTGCAAGGTGGAAGGTCACCCCAGGCCCCAGATCACCTGGTTCAGACAGACTGCCATCATCAAGCCCTCACCTGACTTCCAGATCTATTATGATGACCACAACATGGCCACTCTAGTCATCAAGGAGGTCTTCCCAGAGGATGCTGGTACGTTCACCTGTGTTGCCAAGAATTGTGTTGGCTTTGCATCATCCTCTGCTGAACTTGTTGTTGAGCATCCTCTGTCTGATCACGGCACTGAGAAGCATGACCGTAGAAGCTTGTCAAGAGAATCTTCTTTGGCTGACATCATTGAGGGCATCCCACCAACATTTGCCCAACGTCCTTCCATTAAGGAAGCTGATGAAGGAACTAATGTTGAGCTTGAATGCAGGTTTGTTGCCATCCCTGAGGCTGAGGTCAAGTGGTACTTTAACCAGGTTGAACTGAAGTCAACTGAGAGAGTTTCTATTCAGTACCAGGCTGATATGCACATGTACTGTACTTTCCTGAAGATCAGCAAGTGCATGACCTCTGATGCTGGTATTTATGAAGTTGTTGCTAAGAACAGAGAGGGAGAGGCTAGAAACAACATGCAGCTGAAGGTGAAGACTGCAAGTGACAAGCCTGTAACCAAGGCAGAGCCTCCACTTATTGTAAAGGCTCTGACTCCAACTGTTTGCACTGTTGGAGACACTGTCAAGATGGAGACAATCATTACCGGCAGCCCCAAGCCTAAGCTCAAGTGGTATCACAACAACAAACACTTCAAGACCAGCAAGAATATCAACATTAAGGAGAATGACAATATCTATACTCTTACTATCAACAAGGTTGATTTGAAGCACGATGGTAACTATATCATCAAGGCTGAGAATGAGGCTGGTGTTGCACAGACTTCTGCCAACCTGTCTGTACAGGCAGTTGAAGCTGTTGAGTTCATCAGCAAGATGGATGACAAGGAGGTCAAGGAGCAGGAAACAGTCAAGCTTGAAGTTGAGGTCAGTGCTGAAACTTCCAGCCTCAAATGGCACAAGAATGGAGAGATCATCAATGAAGAAGAGCACAAGGAATATAAGTTTGAAAGAGTTGGTAAGAAACATTCTCTGATTATTCAGCGTGCAACAGTTCATGATGAAGGTGAATATGTTGCCACCATTGGTGATCAGGAGGTGTCCTGCGAGGTTGCTGTTGTTGAGCTGTCACCAGAATTCACCAAGAAGATTTCTGACCTGAAGGTGACCTGCTCCGAGACTGCTTGCTTTGAAATTGAGATCAGCAAGGGTGATGCCAAGACCAGATGGTTTAAGAATGGAACTGAGATTGAGCTAAGTGAGCGCATTCAGCTCAACATTGATGGCAAGAAGCAGAGGCTTGAGATCTCCAATGTTGAACTTGAAGATGCTGGAGAGTACTCTTGCTCTCTTGGTGTCAGCACATCATGCTCTGGCAAGTTGGTTGTAGAGGAGCCTAAAGTCAACTTTGTTGCTAAACTGCCTGCCACAACAACAGGCAAATTCTCATCAGATGTAAAGATCACAGTTGAGCTGACCAGCGCCTCTTGCACCGTCTCCTGGCTCAAGGACGGCAAGGTTATTGCTGAAGGTGACAGATACTCATTCCAGGTTGATGGCGCCCATAGAACACTGATCATCAAGAATGCCACTCTGGAGGATGTTGCTGAATATACATGTGTGGCTGAAAATGTCAAGACTTTCACTGAACTTGAACTGGAGGGTCAGGATGAAAAGCTTGAGCTGCTGGTGGCTGAAATCAAGAAGGATGTCATGGTGAAGAAGGGAGATGAGGTTGTGTTCAATGTTCCCTTTGTCAAGACCATGGCAAAGAAAGCCGAAATGGAATGGAGCTTCAATGAAACTGTACTCAAATCATCTGAAAAGGTAATTTTTATAATAAATTATTCTAATAAAGCAATGCAATGTCCAAAATGCTAATGTATTTTTGTCAAATAAATCAAGTCCCTTGATTAAAAAAAACATTAGTTAAAATAGACTATTGATATACCTCCAGCTCCAAGAAGCTTTATAAAAAAAAAAAAAACGTGCATTAAAGACATTATTGCATTGATAATAATATTGAAAACTTTTAGATGACCGTATCCATCAGTAAGAAGAGTGCTAGCCTGACCATCAAGCATGCTGAGATGTCAGAGAGTGGAAAGTACACTTGCAAGCTCAAGAACTCAGTCTCAGATGTTTCAACAGAGATTAATCTTACTGTCAGAGGTAAACTAGATAGATGCATTTTTTATTTTGGATGTCCTTTTTTTATAATATTGGATGTTTTTTTGCAACTTAAGATATGTATATATAAGATTATTATAATGGATGTTTAAATGCCAATGGATTTTTTGACATATTAAATAATGCTTATTTTTTAGCAGTGGTTTTTACATTTTGACGAAAAACCATCCAATGTATTTCTGCTCATTGTAAAAATGATACAGATAAAAGCTAGTTATAATGAATTTTTAAAAATTATTTGCAATTTAAACATGTACAATGTACAAAACTTTGTTGATGAGTAAACTCCTAGCTTTAATCCAACAGGGAAACTACGTTTGGAAGACATGTTATCTTGTAAAGTAAATATTTTTATATATTGTTCTTTTAGACAAGCCCAGCCCACCCAAGGGACCCGCCAAGGTTGAATGGAGAACACAGGACACAATTGAGCTCCAGTGGTCAGCTCCAGAGTCGGATGGAGGCGCTAAGGTGGAGGAGTATATTGTGGAGAGGAAGGAGGTTGACAAGAAGTCTTGGAGACAGATTGTCACTTCCAGTCAGACTTCTGTTGAAGTTAGGTGAGTAAATAGATGATAATTAGGAAGTTAGGGAGAAGTTTCGAGACAGATTGTTACCTCCAGTCAGCTCTCTATTAGGCGAAGTTAGGTAAGTAGATAGGTAGATAATTAGGAAGTTAGTAAGAAGTCTTGGAGACAGATTGTTACTTCCAGTCAGACTTCAGTTGAAGTTAGGTGAGTGGATAGAGAGATATTTAGGAAGTTATGGAGAAGTTTCGAGACAGATTGTTACCTCCAGTCAGACTTCAGTTGAAGTTAGGTGAGTAATCAAGAAGTTAGGTAGAGAAAAGAAGTTACTAAGAGGTCTTAGATTTAAATAATTAGGAAGCTAGACAGAATGAACAAAGATTGGCAAAAAGTCTTGAAGACAAATTGTTACTTAAAGTCAGACTTCAATTGAAGTAGAAAGATATAAAAGTAAAAGTCTTAAACTCAGACTTTATAGGTCGTGAGTAGATATTTAGATTGTCTATGGTCTTGTCACCAACTTTTCAACCAATGAAAAACGACCAATTTCTTTATTGATAAGAAATACAACATAAAAATATTTAAGTTCAAAGTTATTATTTTGGTATTGGTATTTTCAGCTTATGCAACGGCCATGCCAGGTTATGAAAATACTAAACAAATTTTCTGAATATGTTTTAATGATATATCAATAATTCATACCTATTTATTTTAACTGGTGGAAAGCTAAGGGGAAAAAAGTTAAATGAAGCTAATAAATTTTAATTTTCAGAGGATTAAAGAAGGAGGCATCCTACAACTTTAGAATTATCGCGAGAAACTGCGTAGGATGCAGCGAACCTTTCATCATTGAGGAAACATTCAGTGCTTCCAAAGCAAACATTCAGAAAAGTAAGTTTTTATTTTTAGTATGGTTGACAGGGGGCCGCGTTGCATTGGACTGTAAATTATACTGGTACCCAAACTTTTATAACCACGTTATCTTAGTCGTAATTTTATTGAATATTGATTAGTTAGTTCCATGCTAAATGTGTCTAAACTTTTCAACCAATAATAATAATCTACAGAAGGGGTAATTTTGTTTATCATCATTTGGGATGCATATTAATTCATCGTCGATTTTCTTATCAGAGAAGGATAAAATGTAATACGCATCAAAGTGCTTGTAGTTAAGGGGATTTCCCCATAGAAAATATTTTAGGGAGACTAGCCATACCGTTCTTCATCTACTTAAAGCGCAGCTACTCTTTAACACAATTCTATTGTATTGTAAAAAGCAAAGATTTTCTAAAATAATAATAAAATTGTAGGTCTGCCCGGCATGCCCAACCTGAGTGTGAAGGATGTTACTAGCAGATCTGTCACTCTACAGTGGAACCCTCCTTCTGATACTGGTATGCAGAGATAGATATATAGATAGATAGACAGACAGAGCAATATATAGAGAGACAGATACATAGGTGATAAACATACTGACAGACAGATACACAAGTATATACACACACAGACAGACAGACAGACAGATAGATAAAAAAAACTAGAAAGATAGATAGAGAGATAGACAGATAGATAATTGATAGAAAGATTAATGATTAAAAGACAGAAAAATGAATATATTAATAGAATAATTTTCTCGAATTAAATCATAACATAGATATCATATTGTTTAGGTGGTGTCCATCTTCTTGGCTACATCATTGAGAAGAGAATTAGCTCCAGTGAATCTTGGGAGAGAGTGGAAACTGTTGAGTCCAGCTGCAGACTATTTACTGTGGAAAATCTTAAGGTATATAACTTTCTGAATAACATGTAGTAAAAATCTTGGGAGATAGTGGAAACTGTTGAGTCTAGCTGCAGACTATTTACTGTGGAAAATCTTAAGGTATATAACTTTCTGAATAACATGTAGTAAAAATCTTGGGAGAT
>LS043633.1:5445-16358 GCA_900241095.1 Acartia tonsa | reverse complement strand
GTACCTAACTACTACAGGAATCATCATGCAAAGTTTGAAATCGATAGAACAATTCTAACATGCCTAAATTAACGAATAAAAGCTATCTATCTCGGACGGACGGACCGACCCTAATTATAGAAAAGCTTCGCTTGTAATAATACCAGTGGAATGCAGGGATCTAAAGTAATAAGATAATGGCCTATAAATTCATGTACATCCCAAATGATGCTACACAAAATTACCCCTTCTGTAGATAAAAAATAAGTGTTGGAAACATTTGAACACAAAACTTAATGAACGAACAAATCAAAATTCACTGAAGTCTCCAAAATGTTAAGCCTACGAATAAACGCTATTTTAAAACGTTGGGAACCAGAGTAATAAACAGCCCATTTACCACCTTTCTCTCTGAGTGGCTAGCATGCAGTAATTTTGTAAATGTTTTCGTTTCTCGTCCTTGTTTTTAAAATTCTAGTCCCCAATTTCAATTTCATATATTGTTCGTTTTACAATCCTTCTCTCTGTTTATTACGTGCAATAAAAAATCTGCTAAAATTCATGGTTTAGTGAAAATTTTAGTTAACTCACGCATAAACATGAAAGATTTGGTCCATAAGTAGCGCAACAATAACTACCTAGCTAAAAGATACTAGCGGCTTTACCCCTAGAATCTAGGGGCTAGGAAAGGTCAGGAAATAGCCTAAACCCATCCAGGAACATATGTAAAGCTTCCCAAAACTGAACAATTTGGAGAACTCAATCAGTTATTAAAATCTTAAGCTAGAGAGAAAAAATTACTACTGTATAAAAGTACAACTAACTAAAATATAGGAATTAATTTCTTTTGTAATTGCTGTGGTAAGACTGTTCTCCTAACGTTCTTTAGTGACTAACCGTTCTTTGGACAAGCGAAAGAACCTAGAGGTGGAAAAACTGCGCCGCTAAAAAGAATTTTTTATTTTGTAAACATTATGTAATCAAAAATAATGAAATTTTTGCTTTTAAGTACTTTTAATAATAATGAATAAAAAACAAGGACAATTATGATATTTTTGGCGCAGCATGACAGGTTTCCAAGATATTAATTGACACACATCAACATATTCAGCTACTCCAGAATATAGAATAGGTAAAAAAATTGGTAGAATGGGCAAATAGTTTCGGGAAAGCGTCATAGGTGTTTTGGGATGGTTTTAGGCTATTTTGATGCCACTCTATAATTCAAGAGCGTTGAATTCCTAGAGGCTTGGGGCAAAACAACTCTACCTAGTTAATGTTAAGTGAAAATGTATATTATTTTGGCTGATTATAAGATTATGTCCAAATTTAAGGTTTCTTAATCCTGTTTAGTACTTCAGTCCCTCTCTAATGAAAATTATTTTCAGGGAGGGAAGGAGATATTGCACTGTAAATACCTATAATTTCATAAACAAGTTCTCAAATTCGTTGGATTAAAAAACTATGGGAAAATCTTAATTGGTTGGTTCAAAATAGCAGTGTCCAAACTATTAGTTTCAATCTTCAAAAAAGTAAATTGGTTTATCATCATTGAGTATCCCAATCAAATAATTTTCCATGGTCTTATCCCCTGAAGTCCCTGATTATTACACATATACGTACATGAACGCAGCTATTCTACAATAACACAAAAGTAGACACGTAGACCATATTGTGCTATGACCAAAGACATTAAGTATTTATGGTTTAAATATCTAAACACGTCTTTAGGATGTCATCTAGGTAGTTAATTCTAATAATAATACAATACCTAGATAATATATAATTAAAAAATTAACAAGACGGTCATTTGATCGGTAGTGCCCTTATCAAAAAGTTATAAAACATGAATATAGTAGGTATTACTATAATAACAATATACCTTACCTGTAGTAAGGTATAGTTAAAATAATGTATAACCCAGTTTTTCTAGTTTGGGGGTTCCTTGGGCTTAAATATAGTAGGTAGGTGTCATAATATATAATATATATAATATATAATATATAGAAAAATGTCTGTGTATATTTGACATATAAAACATTTTGAGTCACTAGATATATCAACGAGGAAAGAAAAACGGCTGAAATTTAATTATTAATCTGCTTCAGTTGTAAATTTTAAATATATAGTATATAATATAGCACAGAAATAAATGATTTACAACAGTTTTGGTAAAATGTAAAGTTGAAAATATTAGGAATAAAATTAATAATTAGTCAATAATACGCTTATTTTTCTAATTTTGTTAAATAAAATTAAAAGACTGAAGCTAATTTTTCAAATATTTTATATAAAATAACATATTCTTTCATGATACTTAAATTAAAATATTTAGAATATCTTATTCTATTCTTTCTTTAAAATCTTTACATCAAAAATAGAATATCTTTGATACCTCTCTTGAATGTATTGCAGTGACGTGCAGAAAGAAACTAATTTTAGAGTAGCTGCGCTACTAAAAATACAAAATAATCACTATAAAAATTAATGTTTGTAAATATCACAAGATTTTCATTCACAAATCTATTTACTAAGAGCTGTGCACACACACACAGACAGAGTGTGTGTGTGTGTAGAAGAGAGATTACACAGAATAACATTACTACACACACACACTTACACACACACATACACACTCGCACAGAGGGGTGGTATGTGGGTGAGTGAAGTTGTTGTCCTCAATTTGCTCAGTGTGTGTGTGTGTGTGTGTGTATTATTGTCTGCAAAAACAAAGTTGCCAAATCGTAAAATATTTTTTATATTTTTATTATCAAAGACTAAATATTTTAATAAAACAAAATAAACTGTAAAATTTCTTGTTGTTCTAAACCCTTAAATGGAAGAAAACCTGGAAAAGACCAATGCTAAGCCTTACTAAAAATGATAAATATAACCATTTTGGGAAGTGTATAACTACAACCACGTCCTCCCAAGAGAAATCGACCCTTGAAAATCTCAATTTTTTTTTATCAAAACTAGAATTGAAAATAGCAAGAGGCCGCCCTCTCTCCCCCCCCAACCTAAAGTGTCTCTAGAGGCCTCTAAAATCGTTGACTAAAATATAGAAGGAAATTATTAAAAGTTGGTAACCTGTATTTGTCAAGATATATTAGAATCACGCAACCTCGAGGCTTCAAGTAAAAATTTCAGCTGACGTATCATTCTATTACAAAAAGTAGTAAGGTTTCTTTTTCTGTAGTTTAAGATTTTTTATATCAACTGAAATACTTTTACTAAGAGGACAGGGTGCCTAAAACAAATAGTCTAGAATTTTATTTTTAAAATTGTATGAAAACATATCATTTTGATAATCTCAAAGTTACTATAGTCCTGTAAATTTAAGCAGGCTTAATTTCTCCTGTCAAAAAGTTCTTTCAAAATAGAAGCGATATCACAATGAAATAAGGTTTTTTGTTTTGTATTTTATAAAAATTACCTAAGTAATATATTTTAGCTGATAAAAAAAATAGTAGTCTAAATTTTCAAGTTTATTCATCGAAATTTTTTGACCACTTATCTGATGGGGAAAATTGTCAACTGTTAAAATGTCCAACAGATTAATTTTGACGCATGCGTATTTTTTGTTTTGCTACGCCCGTCTGCTTGTAACCCAAATAACAAGAAATATATTTGCATTTTTCAGGCAGATTGAAAACAAACAAGCCTGTCGTGGCCATGAAAAATGTTTATTCTGAACTCTCTCCCCATTTTGTAGTAAACGGGACAATTTTTAAGCTTTTTTTATATCACCCCTTTTTTATCCAAGGCTAAAGTAAAAAGGGCGTATAATGTAAAAATAAGCTTTTGTGATGAATCATAGTTTTTTATTTATCAAAAGATTAAACGTCTCTATCTGTAAAAACTATAAATAATCTTATGTTTTCCATATGATGGGGGTGTTAAAACCCCTTTTCTATTCAGTTAATTTGTTGGCAATTTTCCTTAAATTTTGTTTCCATGGATTGAATTTGTTAGTTATTTGTTACATCGATCGTTTTAAAACTAGAAAGTCGATCTTTTTTATTTATAACTGTCCTTCAGTCTGTAAGTGTCTTAACTGTAAACATCTAGTCTTTAAAGCTTACGGAAAAGTGTAAACACCTATATATTAAGCTAGAATATATATATATATAAATTAAATATAATACAAAAGTATCAAATAAATAGATAGGGTAAATCAAGAAAAAGTATACTACATATTTCATTGTATTATAAGGACATAAATTCTTTTTAAAATTAATCAAAATTGCCGTGATAAAGTTGATTATCTGTTTTTTATTTATTTATTCAATTTTGGTATATATGTATGTATTAACAAAAATGCGTCATAAATTGATACAAAAATTGTATTTCATTATTATTGCCAAGAAAACATTCTTATCTTTTAATTTTGTATTTAATTAACATACAGCTTAAACTGCATTAAACTGAAATTATTTTTTGTAAAGTGACTTAAGTGCCACATAATAATAAAACACAATCTTTTTCTTTTTTTAGTGGTTGTGCTCAGTAAAATATATTTCTTGAAAATATATCAACAAATAGACTTCTGTGAATTTATTTTTTTTTAAAGTCTTCTTTAAATCAAATTTTACAAAGTCATATAAATGTAGAATTTGTGAAAGTTATAAAAATTATATTCGCATATTACACTATTAATGAAGATTGATTATTACTGATAATAATGCTAAAACAATGTAGCTTTTATAATATAGATATCTTTAACAAAAATCTTTGAACTTTCAGACAAAAAGACAAATACCCGCCAAAAAATGTCAGCTCCCCCATATGAACAAGGCGGTGGTGGGTTTGCCCAACAACCCGGTCCCTACCCGCCCCCAAATCAGGTATTGTCAAAAATCTACAAAATTTATTGTGTGTTCAAAAAATTTCAATTCAAATTTCAAGTAGTTAGTTAGATTTCTAATTTAAACTCTATCTTTTATCTGCAGATAGGAATATGTTTTGTTTCTTTCCTTTACTCTAAAAAGAGCATGTATTGATTAAAAGTTTGGTGGCATGTTTTATCTTTTTCATGAGCCCACTTTTCTTTTTTATCTGATTAGTTAGATAAGTAAGATTTGCTTTACTTAAGCACATTTTTATTCTCAATATATACGTTTATCTTAGATAGGTACCTATTGATTTACTGTATGATACATCATTTTCTTATTGGATAGTAGAGCTAATCTTTTATTGTTGCTGTCTTTAGGGTTATGGCCAAGGGGCGTATCCACCTCCCCAAGGTGCGTATCCACCACCCCAAGGCGCATACCCACCACCCCAGGGCGCGTACCCACCATACGATCAAGGGGCTTATCCGCCGCCACAGGGTGCCTATCCACCGCCTCAGGGGGCGTACCCACCCCCACAGGGCTACCCACCGCCCCAACAACAATACAACCCCCCACAACCGCAGGTTTGTGTGTGGGAAGTGTTTTTTTTGGGGGTAGCAATACTCTAACACTAAAAAATATTTTAAAAACTAACACAAAGGACAAGGGTAGTTAAATTAATCTATATTCTACACACCCCTCTTTTCTTTTCCATATTTTCAAGGTACCAAATGCACGGTTTTATAGACAGTTATAAGAAGAAGATTAATTTAACTTCCCTTGTCCGATGGATGCATGTTCAGCTAATTTTAATGCACAATTTTACTTGCTTGTTTATCTTTATCTCTTTGGCATGCTAAATATTTGTTGAATTTCGTAAAATTTTGACACATTTTTTAGGAATCTACTTTAAATTTCACTTTGTCTGCATGTCTGTCAGTTCGTGATGCTATGGGGGAAATATTGTACCCAAATATGTAACCAGTAGCTTTATTAATCTTTGGTCATAAGGAAAGAAGTATGATGGCTATTTGTCCTCTTTTTTTTAATGTTGCCCATGTTATCCATAGTCTAGGACATTTGGTTATTTTGGTTGATTTTAAGAATATGTATAGTATACCTACCTACCTAGATTTCCTTTAAATATCAATGATATATGATAAATAAAAGCGGACTGTCCTAACTTTAATTTTTTTACAAACAAACTTCAAGCATAGACTGATTTATTCTTTTGAGTCATTTATAATCAAAAGATAAGACACCAAAATTTGTTTTTTAACTAGTTTTGTTCTCAGTTTCTTATCATTCGTGTATTATATTGTTATTCTTTCTTCAAAATCTTATACAAAAAAACGCATAAAATTCTCCTTATAAAATGTAAGTTTGAAGTTGTATTTTTTTTGTAGATTTTTAATTTTTATCAGGGTTCGTTCCTATCTAAACCAGGGGCAGGAAAGTTTTCTTTTTTAGTTACAAAAGAATTATCTAATTGTTGTGAAACTTTGCATGATTTTAACCTTCTATAATCATAGTCTGTTTATAGATATAGTTAAAACAGCTTTTTATGCTACATTTGTTGACTTGAAAGCTTGGCATTTATGGATGTTTCATTCTTGTTTTCGTCTTTTTGACTTCATCAGCAAGTATGGTAATTTGAGTTTTTTAATAAAAAGCAGATTGACTAACAAAACAAACCTTTGAATTGTATTTTAGTTTAAACTAAAAAGTTGGAGGTAGTTAATCAAATATTTAAAGGTATCATAAATCAACGTTTTTGATGTTTATTTTATGTTTAAGATATGAATATCATTTTCTATTATGTACTTTAAAATAATTGTATATACCTACATTTTTTCATATAACTTGGGTAAAATACATGGTGAAACTTAATCCTTCTCTCATCTTTAATTCTTCATCTTTACAACTAATCTATACTAAACTATACATTAACTCTACTAATGCTTTGTACATTTAACACCAAAACAATTTTTTTGGGGGAAATTTGAAATAAAATATTTTTCGTTGAATGAGCCTTCTATTGCATGGGATTTTTTACAGTTCAAAATATCAATCAGTTTATTTAAAAACATTTTAAAAAGTCGTTGAGGTTAAAAAAAGTTTAAAGATCTCTCTAAAACATAATTTTCTTCCTTAATGCACCTAATATCATAGTAAATAGGGGAAAAGATGCATTTTTATACATATTTTGAATTTTTATTTCATATTGTAATTTAAACTTGTTTTATTTAATCTTCATTTGCTTTCTTACTACTCTTCTAACTATCTCTCTGTATATTTATCTATCTATCTTTCATTATATCTATCTCTATCTAGGGAGGCGTTCATATGATGCAGCCCATGGGAGGACCGCCACAGTTTGGACCCCCAGTAGAAATGGACGGACAACAATGGATGGGCCCTGTGGCCGAGCAGATGATCCCGCTTAATTGCCCGCCAGGTAATCTATATATTACTACTTGGATGTTGCTCTGCACCAGATTTTCCCGTACTCTGATAAAGTTTACTCGCAGCTGGCTAAGATAACGATTCCCTCAACCAACTTACACCCAACCCCCTCTCCTCCTACTAAATTAACAAATTGACTAATAAATGAGGTCCATACTAGCAAAATAAACTGACAACAATTTTTCCCTCGTATATTCTACATTTATTCGCCAGGTATATATTATATACCTACAGCTAATAATCTATATTTCCATCTCTATATGTTTATTTATCCTTAAAAATCTATCTGACTGTCTCTTAATTTCGCTATCTATCTCTCCATTGATTCTTTCTAATACATCTATCTATATATCTAACTATCTTATTCTCTTTAGGTACAATACTTTCCAATCAATGTACAAAAAAATACATCTATTAATCATCCATCTATTTTTCTTTTTATCTGTCTAACTCTCTATCAATTTAGGTTTGGAATACCTTACTATGATTGATCAGCTGATTGTAAAACAAAAAGTTGAGGTTGCTGAAGCTATAGGTAAAAAATTATATTTAAACACTGATGACAATATTCACGAGTAGCGAAGCACAAAATCATGGATTGAAAAAGAAAGAGAAAGAAGGACTTAAGAATGAAAAACATCAAGAATGATAGAAAATCACGAAACCTTTAAAAAAATATTTAGATATCTTTTGATGCATGGCCGACAAATAAAGTAAGTTCTGAATTGGATACTCTTTGGAACGGGGCATCTTTACCAAAAAAAATCAGCAATCTATTTTAAATAGCAGATGAGAAAATCAATATTTTAGTTACCACATTTTTATAATTGGTAACTTTACATCAATGGTCTCCAAAAAGATTGTCTTTCTTTTTTTATGCCTTTTGAATTTGAAATTTGGCGTATTTTGGTCAATTCTTAACGGATTTTTTTTTTTTTTTTTTGTGACTTGGCGTTATGTAATTGAAACCTTTCATAATTCTGCAATAATATTTTGTTTAGCCGGTATGCTTGATATTGGTCTGGAGACACAGAACAAGTATAAAATTCTTAATTCTCTTGGACAGGTTAGTTTTATCATATATGTGTTGGGCCAACGAATTAGAAATTGTCAATAAATCTTTGGGCACAAGAGTAATTTACAGTTTAATGTCCTTCTCTCTTAAAGATTAAAAGAAAGTGTTTCTTTTTTCCCATTCTATAAATTATTAGGTAACATACCTACGTTACTAAGATACCTGTTTTAGAAAGTTTAAATCTTTTTCTCCATTTTTCTTAGAAATATTACAATAGCGGCTACACCCATAGAGGACCCGAGAGGCTTTGTATTAAAGGGGGAGAGGGGGGAGCAGGTTGCAGGCATACCATTAAATTTAAGTTTTAAATAGAAAAAGTAAAGAACCTTTACTGGACCTATAAGCAGCTTCACTAAATGAGAGACATATTGGTCCACCGATTAACGCGATCTTTTGGTACAGACAGACAGACATCCTGTTACTTTCATCTAATGATATTTCTGTATTTCAGCAAGTGTACAAAGCTAAAGAGGATTCCAACTGCTGTCTGAGAATGTGCATTGGACCACAGCGACCATTTGATATGACCATCAAGGTAAAAATTAGGGCTAGCATCCGAATCCGAAATCCGCCCAATTTTTGGACCCGGATTGTTAGTTTTTATGACTTTTGTAGCACGTTTAGGTTAGGTTAAGTAAGGGTTAGAAAATGGCCGCTGAAGGGGCTAAAATTTTTTATTTATAAAAAGGCCTTTAAAAATCCGCAATTAAAAAATGAATCTACAATCCTTGGACTAATCCGCTTTTTTGTCGGATTTTTGTAAGAATCCGAATCCGACCCAAAAATTCGGTGGATTGCCAGCCCTAGAAAAAATAAAACTTTCGAATAAATATAGTAGATCTAGATCCTTAATCAGTAAATTGAACCAATAAGAACGCAGTGTAGGAGCAATCTGGTTATACTTTTGGTTAGCACGTGAAGTATTTTGGTTTCAAAGTGCAGTTATTTTTTCATTTTATCCATAGATAATACCTAAGTCAGTTTTAAATACTTAGTTGAATTTATTTGGACAAAGCTAGCTTTCCGGAAGTTATATTCGCCCGTATTATCGGAATCAATCATTTATGACCCGATATAAACAAATGTTTTTGTCTGCAAGAATTTTTTTTATGTCTGACAGACCTTCAAGGGTAATTTAATTTTTTTATTTACATATGGACGGACAACTTCAAGTTATAGTTAGAGTTGGATGAGCCATTTGCTTCTGAGCAAATACCTACATTGAATTTTGTGCATTGAAAATAAATTTTGTTTCCTATTGGAAAATGTGCTAAATCTTATGTTTTAACGTCATTGACTTATTTCATTCTTTTATTTTCTAGGATAATAATGATCAGGAAATCATTCATCTGAGCAGACCTTTGGCTTGTCAGGTGAGCACACTTTTCATTTCCGTGAATGTTGCATAACACGTAGCGCATCCGCTCGTTGTTGGGAAGTTGATAGGTTCGAATCTCGGCCCGACACCGCGTCATAATTAATGACATTAAATATAGTTCCCACTGCTGCTATGACATAAATAGAAAGATTTGGGGGAATGTCTTGACCCTAAAACTTTTAATATTGTAGAATAATCCTTATTCTATTTTAGACTTGTTTCTTTCCGTGCTGTCTGCAAGAAATTGAGGTACGTTTATAATAATTTTTTATATAATCGTATTATAGACAACTTTCTGCGGATATTAAAATGTAGAATAATAACATTAAACCATTTTAATTTTATTAATTTTATGAATTTTAATTTAATATTCGTGAACAATTTTCTGTAATACGATGCTGTACAAAAAATTTTCAGTCTGGCTGAGAACTAATTCCAATATGAGGATATTTATCGGTTTTGGAGAAATACTTTAATATTATTTCTATTTCCTAATCAAGAGAATATTATTAATAATATTTTTTGGCACATGAGCGGGTTTAAATTTTAGACTTGGAAGTTGTAATCGTATGAGTACACAAAAACTATTGTTATAATATTTTTGCCTCTTTTCGCCGAATTGACGATTTGACTTTATTTGAGGCTAAATGATCTTTTATATTTAGGTGTCCTCACCCCCTGGAACTGTTATTGGTTATGTGAAACAAGAATGGTCACTATGCAAGCCAAAGTAAAAAAAATTCCGTTTTATATTTATGTATAGTTAAGATACTTATATTGCCAGTGATCCACTATTGTCAATAAATTTCATATACGATTATCTCTTTCAAATAATTCACCATATGAACAATAGGTATTAAAAAACAAAAATTACCAAACATTAAAAAAAATTTTACCTCCCTCTATGTAAAACTTCAGTTTACTTTCTGTATTTGCTAAATTATTCAGGGATTTTGAGGGATAAGACAATAAACGATAATAGTTATTTCTCGTATCGTATTATAAACGGCTTTCCGCGGATATAGAATGCCTATAGAGGCCCTTTTTAAATTGTAGTTTTAAAAAGAGAAAGTTTCGGCACCCTTGTAAGAAGGGATGTCAAGTAAGTGGCGCTGCCTAGCGAAATACCTTGGAACAACTACAAAGTCACACAGACACATAGAGATTCTTTTACTTAATT
>LS043632.1:6268-19825 GCA_900241095.1 Acartia tonsa | reverse complement strand
TTGGATCTTGTAGCCCAGCAATGCGGACTCAAGGAGAAGGAGTATTTCGGACTGGCCGTTGTGGATGAGGCAGGTCATTATACCTGGCTCCAGCTAGACAGGAAAGTTCTAGAACATGATCTTCCCAGGAAACCAGCTATTCTCACAGTTCATTTCTTAGTCAAGTTTTTCATAGGTGCGTATATTCAATTATTCTTTATACTAAACAATTTCAAATTAATATAAAAATTGCAGATTCTTATCTTCTTTTTTTTAAGCAATATCAAAATTTTTTCATCTTTGCTAAAATTGCTGTATCAAAATGGCGGTATAAATATTTTTTTACTTCTAAATGAACTTGCTTATAGGATACACTGAATGAAAAAGATTTGCTTTTATTTCTTAGATTATAGAAAGTGCAATATTTATAGTTTATTTTTATTTCAGAGTCCATATCACACCTAGCAGACAATCAGACAGTTGAGTTATTTTACCTACAAGCGCGCAGCCTAATTTGGCGCGGCCTTCTTGAGGTGGAAAGTGACATAGTATTCCAGCTAGCCGCGTTGGGCCTGCAAGCAGCGCACGGCGATTATACAGATGATAATAATACACGTGCCTTGCTGAAGAAAAACACTTTATTGCCGACATATGTGTTGAAAGAGCAGCCGTCCAATGTATTTTGTGAGGACCAAGTTATCCAGCACTATAAGTGTACCAAGGGTCAAACCCGCGGCCAGGCTCTTGTGAATTACATGACAATCGTTGAATCAATGCCAACCTATGGTGTTCACTATTTCGAAGTGTACGACAAGCGTAGCTCTCCCTGGTGGCTGGGACTGTCCTGCAAGGGCATAGCCCAGTACAAGCACAATGATAGAAAAGTACCTGTTCGAGTTTTCCAATGGAAACAGCTGGAAAATTTGTACTTTAGGGATAAAAAGTTTTCAATTGAAGTGCATGATGCTAAACGCGTTGTACAGACATTATCATCTGTTAATTTATATGAGGATGCTCTGAAACTGGATAATCAGTCTAAAGATGAATTGGTTGATGCAATTGCTGACTCCACAACGCAGGTATTTTATTTTTCTATTTTTGATAGTCAAATGAAACGTGAGAAACAGTAAACATTGAGAAAATACCTATGGGTTTTTACCATCTTAAATAAAATGTAATAGATTATTTGTCTGAAGCAAAGTTTTTCTTTCAGATAAGTTTTGTATAGGGTTAAGTTAGTTTTAGGCTATTTCAAGGGTTATCCTTTCAATTGACGAAGCGTCATTTTAATTTAACATTTTAGATTTTAAAAAAGACATATAATTTTCATCTATAAAGCCTTATCTTAAACTTCCATTAAGAAACGTAATTAACTTTTCGCACACTTGAAACTTTATTATCTGTGCAAACAGACATTAATGTAACTTGAGCTATATCTATTACTCATCAAAATAGTGTTATTTGACACCATGACTCAAATTAACTAGAATTTTACATAGAAAATAAGTTAATTTATATATTAAAAGAAATCAAAGATGTTTATCTAGTACATCAAACTAGATAGAAAATCCCTCTAAATATCTTAGGTATAATAATCATCTTTTTGGGAATGATTTATTTTTCGCTTATAAGTTGCATATAAGTCAAAATAGAATTTTTAGTGGTAAATCAAATACCTAAATTCAAATAGTAAAAAGCTTATTTAATAAGAAATAAAAAGTTTCTTTATTTTGATTAACAATAAAATTGTATTTTGAATAGCTTTTTATTAGTAGCGCAGCTACTTTGTACCTTGGTATGTGTCCGTTTATCCGACTGAGTCACTGAAAAAGTAATATTTTCTCATCAACTATGAATGATTAAATGTTTGATTTTTTTTGTAGATTTCTCTTTTTAATTGGGATATAACATAATTGACAGTTAACCAATGTTGATTGCTTTATTTTTTTGTGTTTTACTAAACTAGTATGACTGATCTTTTTGCTTGTGTTAGAGTGTACGTTTCTGTATGGTAAGTCGCTTCTTATAATAATCATTTCCTTGTTAATTTGGCTGTAAGTCATGAAATATCCCACTCATGAAGCTCCTCAATCGTAAAAGACTTGACTGTAAGCTAAAATGCCATGTTCTCATCATTTCAAACACATATATATTTTATTCGTGGAAAAGTCAAGTATCGAGCAACAATGTCAAATATGTCCACTATTAGCGTAAAAACAAGCACAACAAAAGTTGAATTTAAGCAAAATTTAATTGCATTTTTTGCATGTATTACCTCTGGTTTTTGGTTGGATTATTGCATTTTTAAAATTTGCCAATAAACAAATTCTTTTGTCATTTTTCTATAAGGACTTAGTTTGATGGACATACAGACAGTTTTAAAAGTTGTAGAGTAGGTGCGCAAGTTAAAAATTTGCGTGGGAATTTTATGTATTTAATTACAGCAATTATCTTGTCCCGAGCTGTTTTGCCGATTTTAAATGTTTCCCCTCCACTGCTGCTCAGCTACTCTTTTATCTGTCAAATTTTCAAACAAGCAACTTTACAACTTAATTATTTTAAATCTTCTCAAATATTTAACGTCACTTTAATTTTATTATGTTGTTTACATTAGAATTTAGGCTTCTTTTCTACTTTTTATTACATCTAATAAATAGGCAAATAAAGTATTTTTCCTCTTCATATTATAAGCTCTTTAACATTGTAAAGAAGATAAAATAAGGGTTCATATTAAGTGCAGAATTATTTGGCTCCTACCTTTCAACTTGCATTATATTGCTTCGCTACTTATGGATCTTATTATCCCTGTTATCCCATGATGATGGTAAAAATCATTGACATTAAATAATTTCACTTGGCTGGCCATTGTCTCTTCATTTCCTCCTTTGTGCGCCTTTGCTAATAGGCGTGTAGACTTAACATTTTCTCAGTAATTTAGTATGTCTTAGCCAAGTTTCTTTGATATTATAGACTTATTAAACGGCGGTTTCCTTTAAGTTTGGTTTGTTCTTGTAAGAATAGAAGATATTTACCTTAATATGCTGATTTAGAATATATTTCTAGCAATTCTGACTTACACATAATGGTTATAGAAATGCTTAAGTTTTCATGAAAACGAATCTTGTTACTATACTTGAGTCTGCAATTTTTAACATTTGTTTTGTTTATTTGGTGTGTGTGTGTGTTAAATGCTGTGGTTAAAGTAGAAACTTTGATAGTTAATAAAGTATTAATTTTAAGTTTTTGTTAAAAGAAAATAAATTGATTTATTTTGGCATTTTACAGTTTTCTCTTTTAAGTTTAGCTTTGCGTGTGCTGTCTTTTGTTTAAAAGGTTTTTGACAGAAAAACAGACTTTTTTTTTTACATTTTTTTAATCCAAGAAAATACGTAGTATCATGAGGAGTATCTATAGAATTAGGTTTTATTAACTTGTTTAAGAAATGTACTTAAAGAAATAAAGGAGGTTTGGTGTTTTATTGAAGGTGGCTGTTCCACAACCCAATTGGGATAAAACCTCGAGTTTTATCCGGGGAAAAGGGGACATTAGATTGTAAAATACACGTAGTACCCAAAGTTTTATAAACCCGTTATTTTATTCATTTGATTAAAACTTAAAATACTTTTACGGAATTGTTTTATAAATTCTGCGGACGTACATTAATTTATGACTTATTCCTTAAGATCCCTGAGATTTATCCATAGTTTAATAAACTTTATATGAAAAGAACAATAGAATCGGAACATTTAAGAAAACTGCATGTTTTAGCGGATGCGTCCCTAGCATCTGAGGGCTTTATATTCCAAGATTAAAATCTTGAAATAAGTTTATATTGTCTAAAACACAAGACAAAATATTCTGTCATTGTTGCGCAATTTTTGCACACAATTGTGCTTGTTTATTGTGTGAATCTTTATTGTGCACTTTACCACTAGGCATTCATCTTTATATTTCATGACAAGTTTCATTGCATTTTTACACAGTTGTGTGTGTGTGTGTGAGCACGGATAGGGACGGATTTGCTTATTTTATTTTTAGGATAATTTGTATTGCTTTTACATAGTTTTATGTGTTCTTTTTCATTTTACATTTTGTTATTTCGCCTTTTATGTACAGAATTATGCATGTTCATAGGACTAAAAACAAAAGATAATTCAATGTTCAGCAAAATAATGATAGACAAAATTACCCTTCTGTAAGTTAAGTACCATATATAGTGAAAAGTTTGGACACTTCTAGTTGTACAACCTTATTAAGCTTAATAATTTAAATCCAACGAATTAGAGAACAAATAGAATTTACAGTTCAACGTACCCTTTCTCCCTCTTATCCACAAAAATCATCATTTGAATTATTTTCCATAATATGTCTCCCTCTCCCTTTGTCTGTGTGTATGTGAAAGAGCGTGCCATTTAAATGGAAGAGTGTGGGTGTATTTTAGCTTCTTTTATTTCAATTCAATCGCTTAAATAACAATCACACTATATTTAGATAATACGAGAATTTTATTTTAAAAATACTGCAGGTCTTTCACTTAAATTACCTGTTTAGCAATAATTTCCCCCCCTCCCC
This sequence comes from Acartia tonsa, assembly GCA_900241095.1. Taxonomy (NCBI): domain Eukaryota; kingdom Metazoa; phylum Arthropoda; class Copepoda; order Calanoida; family Acartiidae; genus Acartia; species Acartia tonsa. The sequence continues at coordinate 15,274 of LS043632.1, read as the reverse complement.
CTTTATTTTTGAAATAAATTGAAAATGAGAGAATAGGTAGTTTTATACCTATACTTAAACCTACAGGGAGTTCTACTCTTTCTTTGCCTTATTCCTGTGGGGCTATCCAGTACCAAACCTAAACTAAATTAATAACAAACAAGCGAAAATCTTTTCCCCTTTATTTTGATTTAGTAAAAAATAGTTCTTATCAAAAAAATATCAGTTCTTAACAAGATACTTTTTGGGAAAGCACAAATAATGCTTTTCAATTTTCTAACAGCTAATTATGTTTCAGGTTAGCGTATCCCGACGGTCATTCAATCCTGGTAACATCCAAGTGTACGTGTGGTACGCCCAGACCTCCGGCCTCACCAAGTGCATCTGGCAGTCCGCCATCTCGCAGCATCAATTCTACCTGGACCGCAAACAGGCCCGCCTTCGCGGTCAGGCCGTGCAGAGGACGCTGAAAGAAATCGCACGCGACCTTACTCGCAGTTCGGTTAGCCTGAGCTCGGCTTCAAGCGCCAGTAATCTTAGCCTTACTGGTTCATCTCACAGCCTGGGAGTTTCTGGCAGCCTCAACAGCCATGATCATGAGCATGAACTTACAGAAGATGCAAAACGTGCGCGCGCTGAAATGGTTGCCGCGCTCAAAGCACGCAGAGAAGCTTTAGAAGAAAAGTTACGAGAAAAGAAGGCTGTGCTGAAAGAATTGTGTATAAAAGAGGGCGAGCTAACAGGTGAACTGCCCCCTGAAATTCCTCTAGCCCCAGGAGAACCTCTGCCCGTCATTCGCAAGCGGGTAGGAACTGAATTTCAAATATCTGAGAAGCTGTTGAACAAACAAGGCACCGTGGAGGAGGAACAGCTGGCCCAGCTGGAGTTGGAACTTGAGATCCAATCCAAAATCACAAGTGCCGCCCTGAAGCTGGCCAATGATCCCAGTACACGCAAGAACGTACGACGCCAAAGAAAAATTAGCTACAATCAGTGTCAGAAGAAGCTGAAAGAGCTAGAGTTTCGGGTTGCCAGCCTGCAGCACACCTACAAACAGAAAAAGGCCAAACAGCCACGTCTACAGCAGCAACAACAAGGACAAGGCCACCACACAAGCTTTGATGCGCGTAACCAACAACAATTACAGGCTTTGGAGGAACACTTGCGGCGTGGTAAATCAGTCCCCGATCTGGGTCCAGGCGGCGGTGCCGATAAACGTGGCGGGAACGGCGGTGAAATCAGTGATGACGATGACGTCGTCGACGGTGATGGCGTTGATGGTGGGAAAACGACTGTTGTGTCGCCGAGGTCGTGCCCCAGCTCGCCTAGAAAACAGCCATTGGGGCTGCCACAACAGCATAGCAGTGCTACACTTAATCCTCAACATCTTATACCTCACTCTAGGTACGTAGCTTTTTATTTTAAAAAAGTTCTACAATTGGCGTCGGTCCGTCTACATACGTTAATTAATGCATGTTTGATTAATATAACTTTGCATGCTATTTTCTGAAACAGTTATTTGTCATTGTTTGTTTCGGTGTCTTATTTATTGAACTTCACTTCTACGGGTCATCTTGGTTCTTATCAGTGCAATTTTTTAAAATTAAAAATATTGACGGACTGTCGAATTGTTCCTATTTTCGCTTTTCTAACATGGTATTTAATTTATTTTATTAATTCTTACAAACAATATTTGTTATACTAATAACTAGGAAGATATTGTTAGTCAGACTTGATTTTTGTTTAAAATAAAAAAAAACAAGTATACTTTTGTTTTAGATCCCAGAAAATTGGCGGCTACATCCCCAGTTCTGTGTATCTTCGCTCCAGCTACAGAACAAAACAATATCCCACCCTGTCAACAACTACCTCCCACTCCCACGTGCCCACCACCTCCCGCCACCAGCACATGTCCAACAGCCAGCTGCTGCAGCAGCACCAGCCGATCAAAGCGGTTACAGCCCACCACTGGCAGCACGGATCTATCGCGTCTGTGAACGACCCCCATCATGATCACCACCGGTCACAGACCCTGCCGGGGCCGTACAAGAACAGGTTTGAGACCAATTCTGGTTGTGACTCGCCTCTGGGTCTGTATAATTGTCCTCAACAACGCACTAGCCAGGCATTTTCCTCGCTGGACGACTTGGACGGGCTGGCCAACATGATGGGGCCGCCCGGAGGACCTGCAGTCAGAAAATCAACCGATGCCACCACACATTATCCTAGTCTTGAACGGTCGGCGGCCAAGAAAAAGCAGAAGCCGTCGTTGAACCATACCCTGAACACCTCCGTGGCTATGAGTGTTGCCAGCATGCAGCAACATTTACAAACACAAAAACTGCAGCACGAGGCGTCCAAAAGTGAATCCAGGTCGCTGGAAAACCTAGAACTGCTGGAGAATGCGGGTGCCCGCGGCTCTGTACGGCCGCGCAACAGAATTTCATTGCACGCCTCGGGTAGCAGCAGCGGGCTGCCGCAGACTAGTCCTGAAACGCTGGCCGCCAGAGAAAAAGCGCTGGATGATCTTGTCTACAGGACAAGTCATACAACCCTTAAGAACAACGAGGAGTACCCACCGCCACAAACATCCTCCGCGTCTTCAGTCGTCGGAAACTTTGATGACGTAGACGGGGGAGGCGGAAGCTATCCCGCTTTACCGTTACCAGCCCGCAGAACAACGTTACTACCCGGGCAAACCTATCCAGAACCGGTAAGTGCAGCGCACACAAATTTATTAACCCATGCGGCTGCACACCATCACCACCACTCTGTGGGGTCTGTATCAACAACCCTGCGGGACGCCCTATCCCCACCCCGTGTCGTCACCAACTACAATCACACGTTTACGGTGCACGCGGCGCGAAAGGTGGAGACAACGTTTGGGCTTAACGATTCCGGTAGGACGCATTCTTCTGTGATAAATAACGATAGCAATGACTCGCCAACGTTACCTCAACGCCACAACAGCCAGGGACCAGGCGGCGATGAAGTTAAACCGCCGTTATTTCCCAAACAGTATTATAACTCAGTGAAGCAGCGACAGCACGGTAGCCCTATGGCGGCGCACGACCCGCTGCTCCTACACCAAGAATCTCCTGCGGTGCCGCGAAAATTAAAACCTTCGCTGTCGACCGCATCCGCCCAGTTTAACCATTCATCCTCTTCAATTGTAAATAACTCGTCAAGTGGGATTGGCGGTAGCAGCGACATGAACAATTCATCGTTTGACACAAGTGAGACTAACTTATCGCATAGTAGCGGTAGTGGTCATGCAGCGATTAGCGGCTACGTGCCATACAGCCGCGAAACCTCGAAGCCGTTTGAGATGGCGGACTTCTACAAATACTCAACCAAATTTCGCAAAGCCAGTGCTAGTAGTATTCGGTCGGCGGAGAGTGATTCGCCAAAGTTGGGCGGCTCGGAGAGCCCCCGGTCGTCAGCGGGTTCAGGCGGTGGCGGCAGCCAGCGGTCATCCACGTCTCGCGACAGCGTGCCCCCAGAATTGCCCAGTAAACCTAGTAATTTGACGGGGCCTCCGTTACAGCATCAATTAAATAACAGTAAGTCAGGGACAGTATCGGCGGTGCCGGCGGTTGCAAGAATGCCGTCTGGTTCCCGCGGCGGAGACGACGAGGAGAGTTTGGCGGACGCGTTCTCTAGTGAAATGTTGGCCTGGTACGAGCAGAAACAGAGTACTAAACCCAATCCTAATTCTGGGAAGCCAGCAACTCTCGTCTAATTACAACTTTCCCCCCATCAACAGCAGTGGAATAACCCAACAGCAAATTTATCTAATTGTATTATTCAAACAACAGCCTCGTGATGTTGTCTTCCTTTAATGTTTCTAACTGTGTTTTCAAAGCATTTATAAAATTCTAATTGTTGAAATTAAAATCTATGTAAATGGTAAATTTAAGGTGCTCCTTTTAATACATAAGTACCTATAAAAAGGATATATTAAATGTTGATTTTCAAAAAATAATTTTCTAGGTATATTAAAGACGGTAAATGTTAATTTACTTTTAGAAAATTCTAGTTTTTTTTTAAATAGAAAGCTTTAAAAAGTCTTTTTGGGTCTTGAAATTTTAATTGGGTGAAAAAAGAACTTTACATTTCAAGAAAAAAAGAACAATCATTGTTATAAAACTTTTTGTAGACAAAATTTTCAGAAAGAATTTAATACTCTAAAAAAACTAATGTTCAAAAAACCGCATTTATATAAATTTTAAAGATAATAATATTATGCATTTGCCAAAAACTACTAAATGTTACCTCTGGGGGTAAAAATGATGTTTCAAGCATTTTTTCAAATAAATCAAATTTCCTTTTTGAGAAAGCTAAGCTTTCACAGTAGATCTGAATTGGAAGTAGGAAATAAATGTTTTTTGTATTTATACTTATTTTGAAGCAAATTTTCTAGAATTTTTTTACATTGCTATTTCAAATCTACTGTGCTTGCTTATAGTATAAAGGGATAAGGGTTAGTGTATCTGAAAAAAAAACATTATTAAGCCGGTCAAAGAATTTAAATAATTTAAACAAAGTGATTTTTTCCAGCATCTTTTTGAATTATTTCATGCTTAATTCAAAACAGAGGCTTAGGAGCTGGAAAATAGTTTTTTTTTATCAGTTGCTTTATCCATTATCCCCGATACTACCTGGAATAAAAGGAAACAACAATGGGTATATTATTACTTGGATCTTACACCAGATTTTTATGTTCTGTAATAAAATGAAACTTGCAGCGGGCAAAAATAATAAGTCTCCTTTTTATCCCATCCCCTTCCCTCCTACTGGATAAACAACTAACCAAATAAGTAAAATCCAAGTTTGCAATTAGTGACAATTTTTCCCCTGTCATAATATCCAGGTATATTCTGCATCCATGGAAACAAAATGGCCACTTGACGTCATTATTTCCCCCCCGGTGTTTCTATGCAGTTAAACATACATTTCTGTGCCTAAATATTAACTTAAATACTTCCTTACAACACTACGACGGTGATTTTATTATGCATTCAGTATTTTATATTCTCAAATTAAAAGTATTATTGTTATAATTAAATGTTTATTTTTATTTCCATTGCTTTCATATAAATTCGTTTGCCAAGAAAAATATGAAAACGTCCATTAAAACAAAATGACAATAATTTTTAGGACTATATAATAGAAATATTAAATTATGAAAAAGAGATATGGCACCTAAAGCTCAACTATATAAGTGTCCTTAACTTTATGGCCAGCCATTTATGATCACTATTCAGACCAACGATTTTTAATATCAGCGTTTTGTAGTTGCATCATAACAGAAAATAATTAGATATTATATTAAATATTGAAAAGTTAAGAATTTTTTTTTTTCTTTGGATGCTATTTCTCTACCATAATAAAAACACAAGACTTAATTAACTTGAGTGTAGCTAAAGTACAAAAATAGCTTTGAATTATCTATATTTATTTTTATATACTCATTCTCCAAAGATTTAATGTATTTTTTGACAGCCCATAAATTTTTAATTAAATTGAGCTGTTCTATAAATTTGAATTTTGTTATTGTTGTATTATTATTAAATATATGCTGTAACTGAAATATTTATACATTTATTTACAAAAATATAGTAAAACTATTAAATTTGTTCATTAAAAAGTGTATTAATTAAATGATTGTTTTAGTTAAATGCTCTAATGTCATGATATAAAAAGTCTTATTTTGAAAGAAATAAAATATCCAATGTCAATTAGTTGTATTATTATTTTTGTTTAAGTTTGGGATTTGAATGAACTATTATCTAGTGCGACCGATCATTTATTTTTTATTTTGTTTGGTAGTATTTTTTTAGGAGGGGGAGGGGGGGGGGTATATAATAAGTGAATTGGTTGTTGACCCTGTTTACGGAAATGATTATGTAGAATCATAAACGTGCGTTACTGGGGTGTTAACGGGGCCCTTAATATTGAATTTGTGAAAACCTGCCTTCCCATTTTTAACCTCCTCATGAAATACATTCCTTTGACAAAACCCTATGCAAGCCATTTTAAAGAACATTACTAGTTTTGAACCAACCAATCAAAATTCAATAATAATAAACCAAGTTTTGAGCCAGCTAATAAAATTAAGTTGTTATAAAAATATTTTCCAATATTCCCTCGATCCCTGATAAATTAAACAAATGAAATTATATCATCTTTTCGTTTTAAAACCGGTTTGAATTGGGTACAAAAAATATCAATGACAGAATAATAGATAGACCGAACAAGCAAATAATAGTTCATTTAAATCACCAAGCTAAACCTTTTTTAATTGTTAAAATCCTGTATAAATTATTTGTTTCTTGTTTCCATTTGATGCAAAGACTTTTAAAATGTTGTCTTTTCAGATATTAGTATGTTATCAGGCTAATGTTTTTACTTAAAATAATTCTTCCTTCAACTATCCTTCTTTGAAGTATCACAAGGTTTTTATATCTGTCCGTTAAGATCTATATACACATTGAGTTCTCCTTTTTAGGGGGGCTTCACAAAGGTCACTGGATAGTTTTAGGCAATATAGGCCTTAGCATGGTTATTGGAATCAGAGCCCCTAGATCCTAAGGAGCGTCGCCGCTAGTTTAAGAAAAATGGTAGGTAGTGATTAAAATCGAAGGTTGCGTGATGTTAATTACCATTTAAATTTTAAAAAGTGAGTTTTGCAGCTGCGCCTTATTAGCTGAACCTAAAATATGTTATAGGTGTTTTTAAGGCGAAGGAAAATTGGGGAAAATTTCGTTTGTAAAAATCAAATGCTAAGCTCACCGATAAACAAAACGTGTAGGTAAAGTCTTCGGAAAATTTCTTGGATTACGGCTGGCAATGTGTAGGATTAATCCTAAATGCAATATTGATACTAGATGCTAATGACGACGCCACTAGTATAGTTTAGTTCAATATAAAAAGTGCTTTTGTATTTGTCTTTATCTTCCTTTCTTTAAAATCTCTATTAACTAGGTAGGTTTTTATATTTTTTATGTTATTTTTATAAAGAATATTTTCTTATTGCAAATTATGAAGAAGAAAATATTTAAACATTAGCCTGACTGAAAACCCAACTATCAGGTGTCAGATCTATTTCCTTGTTCAGAACTCTAAACCGAACCTTTCATACATCCAGGGACAAAGATGCTTTAATATTTCGTGTAAACCCCAGAGAGGGAGGGGACATTGGGATGTTTATTACCATAATCCACAAAGATTAATAATAACGTTTTCTTATTTGTTGGGTGAACAACTCTGGGGACTTTAATTGTATTTTGATTGGTTGATTTTTTATTAAGTTGAGTATAACGTTTCAACCTCTAATTGTAATCTACAGATTAATGTAATCCATATTCTTAACCTGCTACTGTTACGCATCCGCTCGTAGTATGGAAGGTGACTCAGTGGTTCGAATCTCAGCCCTAACCGCGTCATAACTAAAGACGTTAAAAGTTTTACCTACTGTCATAATCATCCGGGGGAAGGGGGGAGTGGAGTAAAAAATAACATTTACAATAATGTCTAATGATTGTCACCTTACCCACCGGTCATAAGGGATAAGACAATGGACTGTAAATTAATCCCTTATTCATATTCAAATTGTTGGGAAAGTTAAAACACAGTTAGTATTTAAACCCAATCAAGATTTAGAATAGACTCTCAAAGCATGATATTATGAACGTTTTGTTCAGTATGATTTTAAGTATTATGCCCCCCTCCCCTTGACCATTTTTATTTTTTAGTGTATATATTAAATATGAAAAGTAATTTTGTAACAGAATGGCACCAGTAGCTGTTGGAGACGCTATTCCCTCTGTGGATCTATTTGAAAATACTCCTGGCAATAAGGTACCTTGAAATCTATTTAATTTTTTGTGATGTCTGCAATAGTCTTCTTTCAAAAACCTAAAAACTTAATCAATAGGTATTTTGTCTTATAAATTGCTTTTTTATGTTTACCTCTCCAATTATACCTTCTTAGGTCCAGGAAATTAGATAGTTATGCTTTTGAAGAAAGTACCCTTTGCTTAAATAGCTAAAGGAATATCACGTTAACTCACAGATTTGTTTTAGTGGATGTTGTCATCCTCGTTGTATGTGTTTAGGTAAACCTTGCCGACCTTTGCAAGGGTAAGAAGGTTGTCATCTTTGGGGTTCCTGGTGCATTTACTCCTGGCTGCAGCAAGACTCACCTTCCAGGTAAAATACTTTTCCACGCTGGCAAGCGACCTGTCAGGTGTCAGGTGGCCGGTTCGAGCCCAAGTATAATCATACTAAGGATGTTAATTTAAGAATTGTGTCATATTTGGGGTGCCTGGTGTATTTACTTCTGGCTCCAGCAAAACTCATCTTCCAGGTAAAATACTTTGCCTGTCAAGCGGCCAAATTAGGTGTCAGGTGAGCGGTTCCAGTCCAAGCAGAATCATGCTAAAGACGTTAAATAAAAGTTTCTCTGGAACAATTTTCTATCTTAGAAAAAGCATAAACAAAGATTACTTTGTCCACAAAAGTGAAACTCAGACAGACAAACGAACATAATCAAAAATAAAGTGATATTAACGAAACTTTACTTCGAAACTAAAAAAAAACATATATCATGAAAGAGCTAAAAAAAAACATGATGTTTGTTATCAACGTATTTAGATTTTCAGACTCGAGTATGGATATGTTTCGCTTATTAGATGGTGCCTAATTTTCCTAAGAATCATTATTTCAATATATCTAAAGTCAATGCTCATAAAGTCAATGTTTTTTTTAATTATGCCTAACTTTTGAAGGAATCCTATTACAAATCGACTTGACTATTCCAAAAAAAAGCTATCTAAACTAATTATGAGAACTATAGGTTACAGACAGACGGACCCAAATGTAGAAATCCTTTGCTGTAAATAAAAGTATAAAGCAAAGTTTTATATAAAAAATCACCAAACCTCTCATAATTAAATCTATTTTAAGTTTTACAATTTTGCATTTTGGTCTAGATTTAATATTGATGGAAGATTATAATGTTGC
>LS043628.1:26971-38196 GCA_900241095.1 Acartia tonsa | reverse complement strand
AAAAACCTGAAACTATACCCAGACTTTTTTATAAAAATAAAATAGCCTAAAACCATCTCAGGACCTATATAAAGCTTTTCTGTGAAAGAGAACCATATCGGTTCAGCGGTTAGCGAGATCCTTCGCTGCAGACAAAATAAAAAGCTTGCTACTTTATATAATAGGATTATATTAAGCTAATTTATTTACATTATTCATAACTAATGTAAATTTTTCTCGTTCAGATTTGACAAGATCTGGAGGATGGCCAAAGGAGACTATTCCAAGTATTAAGGTCCGTTCAATCAACCTACTGACTGGATCTTGATTATGAAGACCAATACCACTAATGTGGACGGTATGATAGACTTGGTCGTTTGTTGGAAAGGAACCAAAAGAATCATTGTTTGATCCTGCACTAATATTCAGACAGTACATGATTAGATTTCATGACTGTGTCTCTTACACTTCAACAACAATCACAAAACAGGGAAGGTGGGGGATATGAAACATATTAAAATGAAAGGGGAGGGAGTATCATAAGTTTTATTTGCTTGTAAATGGGGATTGGATTTTAGCCGTTTTAAACTGTACTCGGGGCAAGGAGGGGGTTTCATTGATTGTTAAGATTAGGAAATTCATTTATGTCAGATAGTGTTAAATATAAACAAAAGGTACTAAGACAAATATTAAACTAATTGCCTTTCAAGACTATCTTATTCAAATTGTAGTCAAAAGGTTCTATATAAAGGGGTAGTTGCACGAAGTGCATTATAACTCTAAATTACCTTGTGAACTGCATAAATTTTCAGTTCAATAGTTTTAACTACATCTATAGGACATATATTAGAAAGAATTTCCTTTTAGTTTTAAAAATACCAAAACTTGAAAATCTTATTTTTGGATATATGTAACTTAAATGGCTATTTTTATTTTCAATAACAGCATGAGGACTATCTTGGGTTTGCCAAATTGATTGCTATTTATTGTAATACAAAATTACATATATAAGATGGTAAATTTTATAACTTATGCTTAGTATCAAACTTGTTAAATGCACCTTGTGCAGCTATCCCTTTAATAAAAATATATATTAGAGGGGTTTCCTCACAAAACTGATAATGTTGTAACCTTCAGACACTCATAACTAAGATTTGCTATCTTCTATAAAACATGATGCTGAAATTGTGTACTAACAAAGTAAAAATAAGCATCAAAATGAAATTGCTTCAACACGCGCTTTATCAAGAGGTAAATGAATATAATGAAAAGAAACATACAAAGATCTACTCCAAAAGACAACTAAAAACTCCCTATTTTTTTTTATTGTTTCTTTCATACAGTCAGACACTCACACCCATCCAATTAAAGAGAAACTGCAATTGTAGACATTAAAGGCCATTTATTTATATTTATATTTACACCTCATAGTTTTAGCATTGAATCTCTAACATTGAGAGCTATTTACGACATAAAAGTTGAAAATATAGATTTAAATCCTCCTTAAAAGAAAAATTAATCAAATAAACTTACAATCTTTTGATTGATGAGAAATCAAAAGATTCTCCATTTTTGCCCTTTAATTTAGTAAAATAACCAAAATTAAGAAATTCCCCCCCCCCTCTTTTCAATTTTTTATTTATGTTTTATTTTGATTTTTCTTTTCGTTATGAAGTATCTCATTCTGCATCGTCCTAGTAGTTTTACATCTGTTGGTGAACCATCTGATCTCAATCATCAAACAAAATATACTTATAATGCTTGTTAAATGTTCAACAAAATCGCTAGTTGTTTGCCTTAATTTATAATTATTATACAAATTAGGTAGATGGGTACCTAATATTTAAGAAGTAGCTTAATGCTCTTCTACTCTTGAGATCAGATCCTAATATTTACCATAAAATGCATGGGAAAATTGGAACTTATTTTCTTTTCCTTTTTCTAATAAGATTTCTAATTTGATAATTGGAAGCAATTATAATAACCTTGCGTTATAGGCGAAGAAATATTGATAATATGACTAAGCATCCTATTCTAAACTTTTACTAAAGATTTATACAAATATATTTTTTGGAGATACATTATTTTGTTAAATTTGGATAATGGCAAGACAATGAACTTATATCTATTGTTTAGGAAGGTTGGTAACAATTTAGGACTGAATTAGTTTCCCTTACATGTTTCCAGCAAGAATGAAACCTAAAAAAGGATAACAATGCCGATAAGTAGTGTAACAAAAACATATCAAAATATTTTTAGAAAACAAGTAATATATAGCGTGCATGCTAATAAATCAGAGGAATTGTCTGAAATACTTTTCATTGCAAATTTCCTACCTTTTGTAGGTACTAAGAAACAACTCTTAGAATTACTAGTAACTACGTCCTATTGTTAATAGTTAAAAAAATCTATGGAATTATTGTCTTTTCATCCAGGGGAACAAAAATCCTTAGGATGATAACATTTTATTATTTGATTCTATTACCCACAAATAGGACAATAACAAAGATATGTGAAGCAAGATATGAAGGCTATCTATATTTTAACTAAAATATTCTCCATGAAAATGAGAATGTCAACAAGAATCTTAATCTTTAATAAGAATAGAATGGAACTACTTTCAGGATAATTTTGGGTTTCTGTTAGTAACCTTAGGCTTTAGACATCTAAAAAGAATTTCTTAATCCCTCAACAGATCTATTGTACAGATGTATATACAGATAATAACAACCGCCCCCCCCCCTTTTTTAATTATGTTTTTCGTCTGATAGCAATTATTTTCTACTACTGGGTTGTTATATTCCCATTACCATTGACTGAATTTCAAAGACCAAATGGAAAGTCAGCCCAAGGTCATTGCGACAGGGAAATACGGTTATTTAACCCTTACTCCTTCTAGTGTTTTACGCTAATAACCATGATACAAAAACACTTTAATGTAAATTTATGTTTTTTTTCTAATTTATTGTTGGTTAGAAAACATTGAAATATGTTATTGAAGGTACTTAGGTTCTTATTTAAAAAAACCCACATAGTTTTCAATTTTTGACACATTTAGTTAATTGAATAAAACCCCACTAGGGGGCACAGGTGAAAAGAATAACAGTACTGTTAATCATATTATGTCTGTACTGAACCAAAAATTGGCAACCCGTGAAAGTATACTTTTATCCTGACCTTGCCCCACTGTGCTTAGTAAGAAATACTACTGATTTTGTAATTGTATCAAAGTCACAATATCGAATTATAATAGTAGTTTATATGACTACTAAAAATACTTAGTGCCTAGTCACTCCTGATACATTCGGTATATTGGATAAATAAAAACATTAAAAATTCCAAACGCAAGTCAAATTAGGACAATATTGGCAAATGTTCAATATTAGGAATTAAATTTTGTACAAAGATGAATATAGTAGATTCATTCCAACATTGCCAATTTGTTCTCTTCCTTTCATTCTAATACCATTACGAGGAAAATTTCTTGAGCTGGTCATGGAATTTAATCAAGTCTATTTACCAAAATATGTACTTACTCTAATTCAATTATTTTTAACCCTGATGTTTAGACCAAAACATAGACGTTCAAGGGTGGGAGTAACGATTCGTTTACCCCAACCAAACTTTGAAACCCCTCATTTTACCCCTTTCAATATTTTTTTTTTAATACATTAGATTATACCCTCAAACCTTTCAAACCACTTATTTTACCCCTCTAAATATAAAAAGCTTGGACGTCCCTTGACCAAGTATACATATTGTTCACCTTTGCCTATTTATTGACTAAAACATTAACACTGCTTTGATGTCCTACATCACCCACAACTGATTAAAATACATCGTGGTTAGGATTTGATTTGAGTTCAGACTCAATCTCATAATCTAATTTGTATCAGAAGGAAGTCATTTCTATCATGCTTATTTCGCTAATATATCAATACTAGAAAATAGTTGCTCCAGAAATTGGCAAATAGTTTAATTTTCTTATGTTCAGGAAACTTGTCATCAATCGCAATGGTCCTTTGCTGAAACATCAGCCTAAATTCAAAAGGAATTCTAAAGCCTGTAAATTGCATTACATTTTATATTTACACTATGAAATAAATATTAAACATCTCTGTTTTAGACAATTTTCCTTAAATTTAAGAAGCTACTAAAGAAAAAAACTTCATTGTTACATTCCTTTAAAATATTTAGACATTTAGGTGATGTTAACCTTCACTTTATTAAGATTAACTCATTTCGAGTTCAGTATTGTGAATTGTCACTCTTGAATAAAATAAATATTGCATGGCATTAAAGATTTACTTCTAAATTAATCCATTCTAAAATGGTAGAACCTTTTATTATGACATAGGTAATATATAAGTTCATAATGCGACTAATATATTGGCTTGGAAAGCATATATTCATGATATCGAGAACAAGATTAAACATTACAGCCTAAATAATGTAGTACTAAATTAATATGAAAGCACATGTCTGTAAAAGGATTTTGATACTAACTACGAGAAACAGTTAGGACTGTTACTTTACTTCCTGAAAAGTATAACCTAATTTTTGAGGTGGTGTCAAGTTTCTTAAATTTCAGATGAACCAAAACGATTCTATTGATTCTATTTGTAATAATTGATTATCTGGCTAATTCTATATTACAGACTGCAAAACATACAAGAATTGTAGGTAGGTATCTAGATAAGTTTCATTAAAATCTATTTTTAGATATATCTATAGATTAACTTTTCATCATAATATAGATAAACTATGTACTGATATATACCTCTGAGAAATACAATAATTTTTGAATCTTGGTTTTAATCCTGTTTTAATCAATAGTTTGTATTGAAAAAAGAATGTGCAGAATTATAAAAACATTAAGTACAGTGTAGGAAATTAGTATAGAAAACTTTGACATGAATATTTGTTTTCATATACTCTAAAAACAAGACATGGAAAAATCTCGTTTTCAGTGTTTTTTTTTAGGATACAGGAAATCCACGATAATAAAACTACTAAAATCACGAAATTTTAATCTTCCATATCAACAATAAGTCAAGTCGAATTGCGTAATATGCAAGATGCTTATGACAGAAGCAAATATCTAAAGAATAGCATAATAACAGATACTGTAGAAAATTATTATTTTATTCCTTTTCTAAACAACCATTCAATACTATAGATTTAGTATTACTTAGATTTTACACCAGATCATTATGTTAAACATAATAAAAAGAAACTGGTATCTGACTAAAAAGTTACACCCATCCACCCACTTTACTGAGCCCCTCCCCTTCTACTGGATGAACAAACTGACCAATGATTGATGTCTATACATAACATATGGAACACCAGTCTCCAATTTAAAAAAAAAAAATTTCGTGTTTACAATAAGAATTTTCACACATGGAGAAACAAACACCTCAATTATTAAACTAAATCTTAATTTCCACTGAACCTGTCATTAAAGTAAAAATGCAGGAGTGCCTTATATTGAGTATTGTTCTTGTTGTGAAAATTAATCTGCTTGGATCTCCTAATAAAATAGCATTAAACCATCCCGGGAATATGGGATACTCCCCTAGATTTGAAAACCTAATAATTCAAATACATATTATTGTAAATTGTTTATACTTTGAAACAAGGATGATAACTTCCACAAAAGTGAAGCTTTTTAATTAGATGTTATGACAAACAAACATAACACATAACAAAAATAAATGTTATATTATATTATTTCGCTGGTTGGCTATACCTTATTCCTGTAATAATCAGATTATTGATTAAGTATAGATAATAAATTGTATGTATGAAAAAATGATCAAAAATTACCCAAGTAGAGGTCACTTTTATAGAATATACTTACATTTATAGGACTTATTGAGATGCTTCGATATAAAGTTGTACCCTGTTCTAGGAATCATATTCCAATAATCAGTTGAATAGGATAAATATATTTTAAATAAGACTAATGTTGTCATAAAGTACAAACAAGCTGGTGGTTTTAAATTGGCGTACAGACTTGCGGTAATAATTATAGAGTAGCTACGCTTTCTAAACTATACTTAACTGTTACAGAACTTATCATGCAAAGTCTGAACTCTATAGAACGTGTTTAGTTTAATGCTTAACCTTCAGGTACGACTGATGTACAGACTTTCCCTAATTACAGAAAGCCTCACTTTAGTTTATTGTTTACATACGGGTTGCTGAAACGATTTCAGATCTGGAAATATACTTCCTAATTCTTTACTTCTAACTCTCTGTACCAGAGAAAACTCTGGGTATTATCTCAGATATAGCAGGATTAAAGCAGAGCTAAAAACTATAATTTAAGATTTGAGTAGGAGCAGCTGTGCACATTACATCCACTATAAAAATCTTAAAAGCTAGCTCTAAATACTTAGATCCACGATTTATTTTATTAAATAGACAAATGATTCATACAATAGCTCTTAATTGTAACAAATCAACTAATTTTGAAGTGATTTTCGGATTCTTTGTTTTTTGTATGCTCAATTATAAATTCTTTAGTTAGAATTAGAGTTGGGCTTGACACATTTTGGCTGGATACCAGATATTCAGCTTATCTCTAATACCATATATCCAGCCGGATTATTAGATATTGATGACATAAAATGCATTTTTTATTTATTTTTTTATACATATATATATAAAAAGAATAAGAACTTAAAAATTAAGAAACTATTAAGTTGAGCCGAAGTGTTACTTATTGCTATATAGTACCAATAATTTAAGAAAAAATGCCTTGCCTGTTTGTTAACAGGGATTTCTGTTGTATAATATAAAAACTTATATTGCTGGATATTAAGCCGAAAAGTTCCAATATCTGGTATCTGGCAGGAATATAATATTATACCTAGGGGAGCTTGTTTTTGGTTATCTCCTTTTTCCTAACATATATAGGGTATACCAAACCTAACATATATCTCCACGGGCCTTTATTTTTGGTAGTGGGGATAAAATCAATTATAGAAGGGAGGACTTAAGGGAATTTTATTAAATTCCATTTTAGTCTTAATTGCCCAGCCGTATAGCTAATGAAGGAGCGGTCAACTTAGCCTGACCGTGATAAGAGCTATAAGTACGGCGGTCATGAGTTTCTGACCGGTCACAAACGGTCAAGATTACTCCTCCCTTCTAGAATTAATTTAGGTTAGGATTATTAGGATATTTGGAGATCCCAAAACAAGCAAATCTTTATTTTAGATCTATAGGCAAGAAGAACAGTGACATCCAGGTACGTGCCCCTGGCTGGTTTGGATAAGACCTAAAGTCGTTTCAATCCGAAGGGGGAATACCTGGATTTTACTAGTGATCATCTAACTAATATGTAAACATAGAGTATTGCAATTCTAGGCAAACTATTGATATATATCTATCCATTTCAGAATTTTATTTCTTATTTTATATAAGGAATTTTGAAAGAAAAAATTCATAATAATTCAAGTTATAAACCTTTTTATGTACAGAAGATAATGTTGTATTTTATGGAAATTTTTTTTTTCAGGTGTATTGTAAGTTAATCAAACCTGGTATTTTTTCTTACTTAGTAATGAAAAAAATATGTGTTTCTATACATATATACGTACACACATATGTTTATATTAGTGACTTTATTTTCATTTTACACATATTTTGTTGTAAAATTAATTTTTTTAGTATTGATTTGATTTTTTTAATTGTCAAAACTCGAAAGCATTTGGTGCATGCATGGTATTAAATTAAAGTTGTTGGTATTTTGGTTGCAACTAGGTCCTGTAATTAATGGTTTTGGTGTTGTTTTTTGCAAGCCTTGTGGTGGTTTTAGGCTAGTTTTCTGACTTGATATATTCGTTATAGATCCCCCGGCCAGTTCACTATATATATTATAATTATATTAACTTTATATTTCTGTCCACCAGGATAATGTTAAGCTTAAGATCTCGTGAGCTCTAATTGGGCTCTACCTGAGAAAATCCCCATTTGTCACAAACACCATGGACACTGAATAGTGTTATGGAAAAGCAATTTAATCAACCTCCTGTTAAATATATAGCGCAAAGCCACTGATTAAAAGATCGATTGATAAACAAGTTAAATGCTATTTTTAGAATTGAGAGTTTTTCAGATATAATATTATGTCTCGTAGTAAGGCTGAGCAGGAGAGGGAGAAGGTGATACAGGAGAGATGTCAGGTAAGCATACATCAAGTACTTTTCAGCTCCTCAGTTGCGCTAGGTGGCCCTTCCTTTTAACAGGGTTTCCCTAGCTTCATGAAGAGGATAAATGTTAAATTTTACTTGGGTTTCGAAAATCCAATTAATGCATGTATGCGAGGTAGTAAGACAATTTCCTTTAAATAAATATTTTTCAAGTTCATGAAGCGGTCCCTAAATTGATAATACAAACATATAAGATAATTTTAGGAAGGGATGGGAGGGCATTTGAAATAGCTTCAGTAATTTTAGCTAAAGAATAATTAATCATTGACATGGCTTACTCGAAACCCCATTATTCCATTTTCTATTCCACAATTGGTTAAAAATTCAAATGTTTTAAAAGAAACATAATCTGGACAAAAAAGGTTCTCGTGAAATAAAATTGATCTTTTGTTCTTAGATTTTGTTAGCCAGCCTGTTAAAGGAGGAGGATAACAAATATTGTGTCGACTGTGATTCAAAGGTTAGAGCTTAATTCTGTGGCTCCTATATTGTAAATCGATTAGATTACAATTACTAGTTGCAGTTTAGGTATATTGTCTAAGAGTTAATATTTTTATCAGTTTATACAAAGTTTTATAAAATACTGAACTTTTGACTTTAATAAACTTTTGTTTAATTTAATTCACGCTCAAACAATCACAATAACAAAACAAGTTTTACAGAGGCTTTTTTCTTATTTCTAGTCACTGCGGGGGCCTCTAACCCTGCTGGGTAATCATTAACATTTACCTTATCTGACCTAAAATAACCTATATCTAAATATACTATGGCAAACGACGATACCCGCTTCTTCGTTTTCTTTTAATGTTCCGAAAAATAATTTTAATTTACTTGCAGGGACCAAGATGGGCTTCCTGGAACATTGGAGTCTTCTTATGTATTCGTTGTGCTGGTATTCACAGAAATTTAGGTAGGATACCTTCTCATTGTAATTTTAGTTGGAAAAAGTTAACTAACACCTTTTTTTAATGACTTAGTAACGTCGATTTTTGCAAACTTTGTTTCAATACTTACTTAGGTACCTACTTATTTTTTGTTCTTTAAAACACCCGCCCTTTATGTGTGTTTGTTGCCCTGTTTCTCTTAAGTTAGGATTCAGTGCGTATACGGTGATTGAAAGTGAGAATCCTGTCGCCAATTTTTTATTGGCAAGCGTCGCACACAGCTGAGTGTGTTCTATGTTACATTAAAGCTTAGCTGCAATTTTCGTGGAAACTATTTAATTACTCCTTAAATTTGACCTATATTTTTGGCAGATGTTCCTAATTAATGACATTCTCATATGAATGGGAGCATGGATGTGGGAAAGCATGATTGAAGTTGCTTGATAGTCAGAATCTAACTTTCTACAAATTTCCCTCTTATCAATCTTAGGCCATCTTACAGAAGGTTTGGGGGAGATCTGCCTTCAATTGAACCTCTTCATGGTACTATCTCTTTTTTTTCTAGGTGTTCATATATCTAAAGTGAGAAGTGTGAATTTAGACTCATGGACTCCTGCTCAAATATCGGTAAGTTCCATTTCCTGATATCTAGGACAATAACAAAGTAATTAGATGTACCTACGTCTGTTTCTCTCTGTCCGTCATGAAAATCAACAACGCATGGATGTAAGTTTCTGACCCTCCCCCTGGCAACACCACCGATAGGTTTAGGGTTGTCAAGAAGGAGCGTGTCCGACGTGCAACTACCTGGAGATCATCACCATCAGATCATCAGCAAAGTCCTTCAGCCTACTCCTCACAGAGGACATCAGATTCAGTTGTGAATTTTTCTACTAATTGACCAGACACTGCCGGCTGGACTGGTCAAAATCTTACTGCTAATGGCCGGCATCGAACCTAACCCAGGGCCTATTTACATATGCTCTGTATGCCTTGTCAGAATTCGTGATAACTCTAAAGCTGTGATATGCAACAAATGCTTTCAATGGGTCCACCATCGTAAAATTAATAACTGTAGCGAGCTTAAACATACCAAAGAACATAATAATAACTATGCCTGCCGTACCTGCCTTCACACTAACCCCCCCATCCCCCCCAACACGCTGACGCAGACCCCCCCTTCAACACAACCCCATTTTCAACAACCTTCACCCTCTCCACCATCATCAACATCCCACACACAGCAACAACAACAAAATAAATCACAACCCAGACAAGACAACAAACCCTACTATGACTTATTTATTATGCAATGGAACTGCAATGGTATATTAAACAAGACAGCTGAACTAATAGAATTCGTCAATAAACACCAAATCAAAGTTTTAGTATTGCAAGAAACTAAACTTGGGGATAAATCAACACCTCCTGATATCCCTAACTACACCTTAGTCCGCAAGGACAGAACATCTGACAAAGGTGGAGGACTTGCCACCTATGTCCACAAGTCTCTCATCTTCTCTAAGCTGCCAGATAGACCATCCGACGGCCACACAGAGACTCTAGGTGTTAAAATTGGTGATACCAACATCAACAATGTCTACATACCACCTGTAACCAGCTGTACCTCAGGTTTTAAACCAGATCTTCAATCTCTTTTAATACCTGGCAACTCCCTTGTCTTGGGTGATTTCAATGCCCATGATTCACTCTGGCACTCAAGAATCCAAGACAACAGGGGAGCTGAAATAGCTGATGAAATTGGCAACTCCACATTTGGGGTCTTAAATGAAGACTCCCCAACTAGACTTCCTGCAAACGGCCTACCAACATCACCTGACATCTCTTTAGCATCTCTATCCTTGCTAACTAGTGCAGAATGGAGAACCGAAACCAGTTTGGGATCTGACCATCTCCCAATAATAATAAAAATCAGCACCACCATTGATCCAGTAAAAAGTGATTTCAGGAACTTCATAAATTTTAATAAAGCTAACTGGGAAAAATTTACCAACATCACCGAAGAAAAATTCCAGAACCAACCTATTCCAGACAACATACACCATGCGGAAAAGAAGTTCAGAGACATCATAAACAAAGCCTCCAAAAGAACAATACCTGGAGGCCGAATAAAGGATGT
>LS043628.1:14183-26871 GCA_900241095.1 Acartia tonsa | reverse complement strand
AAGTTAATAGTGAAGAATCCAGCCTTCCCAGAGCTACCAGATCACTTCTCTCACAATTAAGATCTGGATACTCTAGACTACTCAATTCCTACCTACATAGAATAGGTGAAACCACAGACGACAAATGTCCTAAATGTAGAATTCACACGCACACCACATCTCATCTGTTTAAATGCCCACAGAACCCGACAAATCTTACTGTTTTATCCCTCTGGACTCAGCCTATCATGGCCGCGAAGTTTTTAAATTTTGACACGGGCACAACAAGAGATTCAACAACTGAAGACCTGTCCACTGGAGGCTAATCAATCAATCAAGATAACAGAGAAGGGAGGGAAATGACATGGGGTTGTAGATTATAATGGAACCAAAAGTTTTATAACCCCTTTCTCTGACTTATTTGCTTTAAAACTAGGGATGGCAATCCGTCAATTTTTTGGACTGGATTCGGATTCTTACAAGAATCCGTCTAAAAAAATGGTGAATTCCCGCGGATTCCGGATTCTAGCAATATTTTAAAAGGCTTTTTTTAAAATTTAAAAATGAAGTGCTACATATATCCTAAAAATTTATGTTTTTGGTGTTCACTATAATTCACTTCCGTGAATCGAACCAGATTTTTACAAGATTTTATACATAATGATGATAATCTTTGCCTTCAAAAAGGTGGAGTTGAAAGAAAAAACTCAAGACGCTAATTTTTGCCTACCAATTAAGAATCCGAATCCGCTATTAAAAAACGGATTCGGATTCCAAAATTAACCAAAAATTGGGCGGATCCCGGATTCGGATACGGATTGCCAACCCTATTTAAAACTTTAGGTACCTTTATAAAAGAAATTTGGGTGGTATAAACAAGCATATTTCAAACTTTTTACATCTCAATTAGGGTTATACCTCTATTTATCGTCCATCATCTTATCCCTTAAGATCCCTGTTGTGTTTTCTAAAAATTTAATTCTATTTATTACAGAATTACATAATATGAAATAAGTATTTAATATCAGATGTTAAACTTAAGTATGTATTAAATGACAATCCTAAGATTAATATTGTGACATAATACTCACTTCTTAATATTAATTCTATTGAAAACATATATTATAATTTATAGTTAGTGCGTCTTTTCTAGTAAAATAACTTTTTAATAATTAGTATCTAGTTAAAAGATATCTTATTTTACTATTACGAATATAAATGCGTTTTACAAAAGAAAATCCATGGATGTTGATGTTGATTGCCACCAAAATGAAACCGGTTTTCAAGCTGTTAAGAAAAATCATGCCTCATGGTTTTATATTGTCTATAGAAAGTTGTGTTGAAACATGACCTTTTTAATTTATCCGTTACATATCCGCAGACAAGTGTCTATAAAACCATGCAATAAATATCTGATCTATTTTAGAGTATGCAGTGCATGGGTAATAGTCGAGGAAGAGCGGTCTACGAAGCTTCCGTACCTGATGATTTTAAGTAAGTTTTTCAACTAGATTTTAATTTTTTTAAGTTTTCAATTTATTACAATGTGTTATACCTTTCTTTTAGAAAATATAAATTAACAACATGGCTTCGCTTTCTAAGTTTTCACTAAGCCTTAGGGGACAACCGTTAGTAATACAACCGCTTGTACATTCACTCACAACAAGAACCACATCCTTAAAGAAAGGTGGGAGGGGGGCGGTTTGTGACCCTTTTGAAATTAAACCAGAAATCAAAGGAACTCAAGTAACAGAGTTACAGCACTGAAATATGGCATGGCAGTTGCTTTATAGAGCTACAATGTATGCAATACCTTCATTCACATAAATAACCACATCTTTAACATTTTTATTGTTTTTTTTTTGACTAATAGGAAACAATATTTGTTTTATCTATAACAGAACTCTTTTGTTATACAAGATACTATTATTAGATTAATATTTAAGAAACCTAGCAACCTTTCTTTATCTGTGTTGGTTTCTTTTTCTTACTAATTTCTATTGTTTAGGATATGTTTTGATTAATTTTATCAATCATTAGATATTCCCCCTGTTTACGTTAATAATTTTATTTTTCATTAACCATTTGCAATTTATTTCAAAATCGATCAGGAATACGGAGATATTGTAAATTGTAATATGAGATTTTATCTGTTAAAGCTATGTAGCTTTTAACAAATAATTCTTACATCAAATTTCTTATCTTAACTCTAACAGAATGTAATGTTCTTTTAGGGGGGGAGGGGGGGATAGGAAATCCATAACCAAATTTGACCATCCCCGCATCCCTGAGTTTAATAAAAAGTGTACTAATGATTTTATAATTTGAACCAATCATAATTTATTTATTGTACTACGACACAAATATGTTGTACCTTTTACTTTGTGTATTTTATTGTCAAAATATCTGAAATTTTTTGAATTAGGTTCAAAGAGAGATTTTTTTGTACATGAAGGTTTTTCTTGGAAAATATTATGATAGATTCTTTGATATTAAAAATATGTCCGTTTAAGAGGTAGGGAGTGCGATTAGATGTAGATGTACACACTAAAATAACATTTTTAAGACTTTTAATAAACTTCTATTAGGTTTAAATCAATAGCTGAGAATTTTTCATTAAATGTTTTATGGACCTAAGGCTCACACCGTTTACTTGAAATAAAATAAATAACATAATTTCATTCTACGACTACGTATTATACTTAGATATGTTACCATTAGTAATAGGTAGTGGTAGTTTTAGAGCAGCTGAGCATAAAAATGTAGGAGAAATAAATTCCTAATCCTAAGGACACAAAAAGATTCTTGTTAAGAGACAAGGATGAGAACATACATAAAAATCGAGGCACACAAGTAAATCAAACATTATTAATATTTTAGTAATAGACGACGGATCACATTGTGTAAAGATAAGGGTCTTTTTCGGATATTTAGAATTATAGAGTAGCTACGTCACTAAAACTGTAGATTGGATGAGAGAGAGAATTAGAGAGTCATGATACGTCGCTATTAAATTCGAGGTTAAAATCCTCGTATTTTTTCTACAATACTTCATTATTTGGATGGATATGTATTTTTTGTGTAACGCAGCTACTTTATATCTTATCTAAGAACATATTTTCTTTATAGTTGTGTCGAGACAAAACCGATTGCCCGTCAATAAGTACTAAGAATTACCCTTGAAACTCCCTTTCATAATCTATTCTGAAGGGGACTATGCACGAACGAGACCAAGTGATTTAAAGCACCTTCCAGCATTGATCCTTAGTATTTTTTAGTGAATATACTAGGTTTATGTTTAATATTTGGTTTATCGACTAAAAATTTAAGTTTCACCATGGTTTTGTATGATTTTTTTTAAATGTTAAGCATTTTTTGGTGTAGTATCATCAGATGCTTTGTTGAGTTCAAAGGACAAAATAAAATAACACGGCAAAAAAATCATCAAATGCTGTAAATTGCAAAAGAACATTAATTAAACTGTTTACAATATTACAAGTTACCAACCCTTTTTCTAAATAAACATTTTTATCGGAATAATACTTTTGTATTAAGGCTTTTAAAACAACAGTTTGAACTTAACAAAACACTTGATATTTCATTTTTAAAAATGCTTAAAATTTCAATGTTTTGCATATAAAAACATGGTGAAACTTAATTTTTTATTCAAGTATTAAACATAAACCTAGCATATTCACTAAAAAAATACTAAAGATTAACGCTTGAAAGTGCTTAGAATCACCTGGTCTCGTTCGTGCATAGTCCCCTTTGAATAACATTTTTTGTTCATAATTGATTTGACCTTTGTTTAGACGACCTAACAGTGACTCAGGCCTAGAACAATTTATTAGAGCTAAATATGAGAAGAAGAAATACATTATGAAGGTAAGTTTCAAACAAATGAAATTTTTCTTCTCAAATATGAAGCATTTTCAGAAAATTCGTTAAAAATAATCGTGGATTTGTGTAAATGTTAGCGTGCCTGCTTGTTATCGCAAGGGTGTTGAGTTCGAGTCATGACCACACTGTATCTCACTGTTAATTAAAATGATACCTACTGCTGTTATGTCGCGCACATTACACCTAAAGTTAGAGTTGTTGAGTGGGGGGGGGGTAGGTTGCCTTAGCCCTTAAACAAATGCAACTCATTTCTATGCACAGTTAGACCTTCCAGACAAAGGTCGTGTAATCAAATTGTTTGACCGCATAATTTCTTCAACAAAATTTGGTTCAGAGATGCACCAAAATAAAATCTCGTGTTGTATTTGATCCCGTCCTCTGCATGTTGAAGCGCATACCAAATAAAATCAAGGAACTCCTATGCTTAAAGAATTGTATAATTTTAGGATTGGGTGGCCACAAAGCCTCCAGACTTGCCAGAAGGATGGAACACCCTCATAGAACAGGTATTACAAAAATTTGAAGAAAAAATGACACATACTTTTTGATTTTTTTAGTCTTTTAAATGAGTTCCTTATTTTGATGATTCAACTTGTGCATTTTTAATTTTTTCCGTCTTCTATATTTTTAGAATTTATCGTCAAAATTTAATCTTTTTTGTTTAAATTGTTATAAAAGACTGATTTTCAAGTGTCGTAAAAAGGTTTTACATGAATATAAAAAATAAAATATTCAAATATTAACAAAATCAATGTACGTATAAATAAAACTAAATGTTATAAATAGTCAAAGAAGGATTTGCTTTTGTAATCTGGCTTTTATAAAGGATTTTGTTTATCAATATGGAGTAATTAGGTAAATGTTCATTGTTCAGCTTACCATTTCTTTATTTTAAATACATCTAAAAAAAATTACTTTTTGCTAAAAGAAACTTACATTAAAAGAAAAATTTATTTATGTGTTCATTGGACTTTAGGAAATTGTTTATAATATGATGCTATACATAATTTTTCAGTATGACTCAGAACCGGTTATAATCTAGGAAAAATTTATATTTTTTAGGCCATACAGGAAAAGATTTTATCATCATGAATCTTGAGGGATAAGACAATGGCCGATAAATTGATTTTCATCCCCAATGATAACACACAAAATTACCCCTTCTGTGGATTGAAATTAGTGGTTGAATCGCTTAAACTTAACGTTGTTAAACCAACGAATAAGAAAATGTTATTTTAAATCTTTGGAAACTTGTGTAATTACCAGCACATTGTTCTCTCTCTCTCTCTCTCTCTCTCTCTCTTTCTCTCTTTCTCTCTCTGTATTATCAGAATTTTTTAAAAATCTCTGTATTTTCCTAAAATGAAAAAAAACATTGATATTATTTTTAGGAGAAGTTAGGCAAATCTCGCGAGTCTAAAATGGCGGTGCTTACTCCGGGCTCTAACAATGCTAAGACAGCGGACAACAGGAATATTATTATTATTATTGATTAATCACTTAGGAAAGGGGACTTTGCAATTGCATGCGTTGGATGTCAAAAATTCGAATGGAGGAAGTTGAGTGTGACTCTTTTTGAAACCAAAACAGCCGAGAAAAGGCAAAAATGCATTCATTGGTTTTCGGCATGAGCGGCGGTTCCGCAGCCGTTTCTTCACAGTTACACTTTGTTCCTCTTTAAATCGACAGTTTTGCAAAATTTCAGTGCTGTAACTATTTATTTTAACTGAGTTCTTAATGCAACCATCTCGTAATCAATGCGCAAATGGCACTTTGAATCCGAATTTCGTTATGAAACTTGGCATTACTTTGTAATTCTTGGTAGGTCTATTTTCCCAAAATCGAATTAAAAGTTGGAAAGTGACGGCTAACGGCTCAGCAGTTTAGTCGTTTTTGGCTAATTTTAGGGCAAATCTGTCATTAATTATGTAGCAATAAACTATTTGAAACGTATTTTATATTTTGCTAAAAACGTCTGGGAGCGGCAAATAGTATAATGTATAGATAGGGCTTGTGACGGATTTACCCTTAAAATAGCCAAAATAAATGGCTTAACGGCTGAGCCGCCAGCCGTTTGCCAAGGATTATTCACACAAAGTTTTATAACGAAATTCGGATTCTCAGCTTCATTTGCGCATTGATTATGAGTTGGTTGCATTAATCAATTCAATATCTTAAAATCTGATATTTTAAGGGGATTTCTTCTTATTCGTGATATCTAATATCTATCATATTTTTATCTAAGCGGAATCGATTTTATGAATTAATTTAAGTAAAATGCATACTTAAGTATCAACTTGTGAATATTTTTTTTTATTAAACAATAATAATTTTGATTAAACAGTAAGTCTGAATCTACCTCTGGCCTTGCCGCTCCGAGAAAATCCACAAGTTCAGCCGCTGTCGCTTCTGCCGCCACAAAATCTCCAGCTGTTTCTGCGAAGCCGCAAGCCGCTAAGCCTGTGACGGTCGCTCCTGTGGTGACCAGCAGCGCAGCTGTTGACTTGCTAGGATTGTCATCTACTAATGATGACGATGATTTGTTCTCCAATTTTGTTTCTGCACCCCCGGCTGTTTCTAGTGGCAATGGGTAAGCTTTTATTATTAAAACAGATACTCGCTGACAAAATTGCGTCTTGTCTTTATAAACCATAGATAAAAAATTATAAAAATATTTTTCTTAGTTCTTTGTATGTTGGTTGCGATAGATTCGCAATATAACAAATAAAATATAAAAGTAACAAAATGTTTGTGTGTGTATGTATTTGTAGCTCTAGATCAAGCTAACCACTCAAACGATATGGTTCTCATTCACAGTGTAACTTAGAAAATATTGTTTATTATTTCTCTATAAAAGAGGATGGATCGACTGCCCACTCCCTTACATTCAATTTCCCCTAAGGTCATGTAGGGTAGGGGTTTAACAGCTAGTAAGTTATAACTGAAAACAGCTTTGAAATGTTATTTGTTTAGAATAAATAGTTCTCAGTCAAACGGAGCCCTATCAAAAGCTACATCAAACCTTGAACAAGATTTCTTCAATCAGGTGATTCTACTAATCTACTTGCACATATATATTTTAATTTCCATAAAAAGGGCTTAATATGGAACACCTGCCAAAACTCTAGGACAGGGTGATGTAATAATTGAGTAGCTTTCATGAGAATTGCGGGTCAGCTTACAATGTAAGATAGCTGTGCGCGAAGCTTACAAATCTAGGATTGGCCAAAGGATTCTTGCCTCCAACCTCGTGTGCATCTGAATCCTAACTTCAGAGAATCAGGGCTACTACATATTTACATACAGCAGTTACGATTTTAACAAGAAACATAGTAATTTAGAAGAATCTACTCGCACAAACATAGTTTAATTTCAATAATTTGGCAGCAATATAACAAAATTTTTAATGAAAAAGGAGGATGTAAATAAGAATAGTCTGGGCAGGGGGGAGGAAGATTTACTCGAGAACCCGGATTTAAGCTACTATAGGGCCAAAACTACTTTTAAAATTATCGATGACCGGCAAAAATGTTTTATTGCATTTTTATTCGCATACTCTTTTATGAATAATCAAAGTTTTTGATTATAAAACATGTCAATAACGAAGCATTATTCAGTAATTTTTTCAACAATTTGTAAGTGATGCTAAACACTGAAACAGGATATAGCACAGTCTACCCAGTTATAGAGTAGTTGCGATTTTAACATGAAATAACAGTAACATAGGAGAATTTTCCACTTAGAATTTCTATTACAATATTGGAATCGTATCTCTTATAAAAGTTTACAAAGGAATTCCTAATATAAAAGTGGTCCTTCTCTCTTATTTGATTTGATTAAATTCTCCTAAAATAATATTTTTAATCCTTTCATTTAAATTCAAGAGATTTTGTTATTCAGGTGAAATTTAAATCTTATTTAAAAATTTGAATGTGACGCCTACAGTTCTCACTAAGATAGATTATTTATTAAAGAAATTATTTATTCAAATGTTTATTATATTTTTAATTAAAACTATAACTTTAAGCAGCGTTGCGGGTCCGGTAGCCGTGGAGCAACCATATTTTGCTGAAGCCGGAGCTGGAGCCGTTATTTTCATTAAAAAACAGCTACGGGTTAGCTAAAATAAGAGCTTTATTATCAATTATAATTTTGTTTCTTTGTTGCTTCGTGTGCAAATACCCCTTTTAAGTTTTGAAAGTACATTTTTTTTTTAAATTTAACTTTTAAAACCTTCTAAAGTCAAAAATACACTGAGCAAAAAAATATGATGAGTTTTTCTTGATTTTAGGTCGGAGCCGGAGCCGTTATCTTCACAGGCGGCTCCGCGGAGCCGGAACCGGAGCCGCACCAAAATAAAGCGGCTCCGCAACGCTGTACTTAAGACTTCTTAATATTTGTTTGTACTTTTAATGTAGGTTAACCAATAGGTTTGTAATGAGAGTTGAGTAATATTTTAGCCATGTTTCAACTGCTGAATGATTAAAAAATGCCTATTTTTTGGACTTGCAAAATGAAATTAAAACTTAAATTTCTCGCTATGTTTATTTTTTTTACAATGAGAACAAATAAGGATGTACCATTTTCATACTTCAATTTAAAAGAAAAGAAATTCTTGGCATCAGAAACTAGTGTTTAGTAAGTATACTATGATTAATAAGAAAATAAAATTTTCATATTAATAGAATATCAATAAAAATTTTGTTGTATACACTCTTTCAACAATATTTTTTATACCTAGAAGGTACCTAATAATTTTGTTTTTGTGTTTATGAGTAGAAATATTTTTAAATTGTATGTATTTCTTTGACGTATTTCTTCATATGAAGTAAGATAAAATATTTTGTATCGGGGAGGGAGGGGACATTGGGCTCTTTATTACACTAGTCCCCAAAGTTTTAAAACAATGTTTAATTAACATTTTTCTTAGAAAAAGTTTACTTTTGTGTCACAGAAGTTTGAACTCAACAAAACGATTGATGATATATAATATAGTCAAAAATGCCTAACATTTCGAAGTTTTTTTTGATATAAATTTAAAAAAATTGATATAACGAAGATATTAAACATAACCTTAGCATATTCATCAAAAAAAAAACATTTAGAATCACTGCTGGAAGGTGCTGAGAATCACTTGCTCTGGTTCATGCATGCATAGTCCTCTTTATCGGCTATTGTCTTATCTCTTTAGATCCCTGATTTTGTAATAAAAACAAAATTTGAAAAATAAAGAGAACTATTAAACGGTATCTGAAGAGCATAAGCCCTTAGAGATATGTGGCAGCATCAGATAATATAAATCTTTCTTCTGGATATTCAAAAAATGACTTGACAGCAAAAATTCCATAGGTTGATTTTAACACTACTGAAATAATAAAATATTAAGGTCTACTTACCTAATTAAACAAAGAATAGGTAGATGGTTTAGTAGATACATAAGTTTATAAAGAAAATTGATAATTCTCTGGCAAATCTAGCCTAAATTGGCTTTTATTTCAGGTATCAACAACTGAAAGTGTACCTGGAACTGGAGGTCTGTCTGTAGGTGCAGATACATCCAAGATGTCCAACTCTTCAATTATGGCTCTATTTTCCTCTGTACCTCAAAACAAGGGTATGACATTTATCCTTATACTAAAGTAACAGGAGGATGTTTGTCTGTTTGTTTGTCTGTGTGTCTCTACCGAAGGATCTCGCTAACCGCTAAACCGCTTAACAGGGTAGATTCTCATAGGTCCCGGGAAGGTTTTTAACTATTTTGGGGGAGGGTATCACTTTTTTTTTACGTTCTTGATTTTAGAAAGAGAGTTCAACGTAAACATAAACGTCAAACACAAAAAAGACATATTTTAAATATAAAAAAAAACATTTAAAGTGCCACTAGAGGCCTCTAGGGTGCGTTATAAATAATTTAGTGACGAGAACAGTAGGTAGTTTAAGAAGCACAGTCAAATATAGCTATCACTATCTAATTATATTTAAGATAAAATAATACCCACCCGCATTTTTATTTTTAAAGAGAAAAGAAATTTTTTGGGGGGTAATTTTTTTTATAGAATCAATTTCTCTTGTAAGGGTGGTGGTACCCTATCTCAAATTAGTTATAAACCTTCCCAGGACCTATGAGATGCTCTCCCGTAAAGGAAAACCATATCGGTTCTTCTGCGGTTCACTCCTTTTTTCAAGTACAGTGTTAAAGTCGTCTTTTAACTAACACGTTGTATTTAATGAGAAGTATTGTAACAAGAAAGAAGGCAAGTTAATTTGTGTAATCTTCACAAAATTAATTGTTTAGGTCCAACAATGATTGCATCTCCAGCAGCCCCGCAGGCTTTGGGTTCATATCCCAACCAGCAACAACGTCAGCCACAACAAGGACAACTATATCCTGGACAACAACTACAGGCTTTCCAACAACATCAACAGGAATGGAAATGATATAGTTACCTGGCCCAAAAGGGGACCATTGTCTTAAGAAATAAAAGGATAGAGAAACAAGGACCTAAATTAAATTAACGTTGAAGAAATGAAAATAATAATTAAATTCTATTACCTATAATATTAGTTTTTGTGCTTTAATTGTTTTTTTTTCTTAAAAGGTTGAGATTCTTTATTTTGCTTTAACTGTTTGTTTACTTTAACGGTATTATTGTTATTCAAGTTTGCAATCATTTTTCTGAAATGGCAACCTTAACAATCACAAATAAGATATTTTTAGGTGTATCTCAAAAACTGTCTGGTTAAAGTTCATTTTGTTTTATTGCTGACCCATAATTATATCTTAGGGTTCATTACTCCAAGTAACTTAACTTGTTTAATGCACTTCATTCAAGATATCCCTTTAATTGTATAAAATATATCATAACCAATTTTTTTAAAATTAGACTGCTGTTGTAAGTAGTGGTGTTGGTCCCATGTTCAACAACAATATTGGCGGTGGTCTGGATGCTTTAGCAGGGATCAATACTTAAATTTATATTCGTCTATAGGATTTTAGAACCTTGTCAAGAAAAGATTGTTGAAAAAAAAGAATATCAAAACAGATAGTAGATTTTATTAACAAAAGATTTCGAACACTATGCTAAATGTTTCTTCAACATTTACATATATATTAATTATCCTAATTTTTTTTTTAAATGTCAACACAATTTTTTTTACTTTTTAAAAAGGATTTTATTCAAGTTTTAGTAGAGGTTAGGTACCTATGTACTGATAGTGAGCTATAATTTTTATATGTTTTAACAAAAAATGTGAAAGTGTTGTGCTCAGGTTTAGGTGGTGGACTTGGTGGCCTCCAGAAAGGCATGTTGCCAGGAACACAACAGCAAAATCCAAATATGCTGGCGAACCAAGGAATGTATCAGGTAAGCATTCAATTCAAATTTTCTTATAATTGAAAGTTCATATAATACATATATTATTATTTTCGGAATGGTTTGAATGAATCGTATACAATTTGTAGTTTTATTCACTTATGCTCTTTTGAACATGGGGAGAAGTTACATTGTTATGGGATATGGAATTGACAAGAGCGCAATTAATTAGGGTTGCTTAATATGGAACACTTGTCAAAACTCTCTTAATCGATTAGCTTCCCTGCGAATTTCGGGTCAGCTCTCAATATAACATAGCATCACTCAGCTATGCGCAACGATTATCAATCTACAGGGAGGTAGGGGATATTTGAAAATTATACAAATAACCAAAGTTTATTCACGTTTTCTCATTCGTTGTCCCATAAACTTTGGGTACTCGTATTGAATCTTGATTAGTTGGTTCATATTGATCAGTGTTCAAACTTTTCTACACATAGCTTAATCCACAGAAATGGTAATTTGGTTGATCATAATTGGATTAATTGAATGCATAGTTTATTGTCCTATCCCTCAAGTGTCCTGCCAGTCTAGGATCACCACTTCCAATATCCGTGTGAATCATAACCTAGAGAATCAGAGCTACTTCGCTTACATATATTTAAAGAAGTATTAAAAACTCAAATACAAAACCTTTGCCATTTAATGCCAATAAACAACTAAAAAAATCTGATTTCTCTGCAATTATGTAAATAAATTAATATTTAAATTAGAGCTTTCAGGATATGATATAAACTCTTAAATGTACTAAGTTATAATTGTCACATTTTCGGAGAAAAGAATATTTATTATTTTAATTAAGAATTAGATTGTTTCAATTAAAATTAAATGCATTTTAGCTTTTTAATGTTATTATTAGAAAAGTGATTTTCCCTAAATAACGTTTTGACGAAATAACCCCCCCCTTCTTATTTTTCAGGAATATAAATATAGGGGGATAATTTGACAGAAAAGGGAAGGTAGGATTTCTACACCCAAAATTTTTTTTGTCTAATCAGGGTTGTTAAAAATCCGTTTTTTTACTCAAAACTTCGACCCAACCTGGATACCCGCAAAAAATCCAGTTTTTTCTTCATAAAACATGTTTTTTTTGTGTGGGTTATTTAGAAATGTTAAATCAAGAGCTTTAAAATAAACTATAAAGTGATGATAACTGACTGTCTTAGACATCAAAAGAGGAGAGAATTAATCTATTTTTTTTTTCTTTAAAACTTTAAATTTCCAACTTTTATTTATATTAAAGGTATACAAAACTAGATAGAAAATATTCAACTAAATGTAAAAACAATTATAGAAATCTTTAGTGATGCCGTTAGTTTATTAATTCTTCCTAGGAACAATTTTTTTATTCAACTTGTACAAAGGGGGGAGGCGGATGTGCCACTTTTTGAAACCAAAACTAAAAGTCAACAAAGGAACTTAACTAAAAAAAGAGT
>LS043626.1:2391-14491 GCA_900241095.1 Acartia tonsa | reverse complement strand
ATGATGAGGTTCAATTTGGTTATTCAATAACAATATTCATCTGGATGGATGGAGATGGTTTCTTATAACTGAGATCTGATGACCTCAATAAAACTTTGCTACTTTTGCATAGAATAATTATTTAGAATCATGATGAGGTTCAATTTGGTTATTCAATAACAATATTCATCTGGATGGATGGAGATGGTTTCTTATAACTGAGATCTAATGACCTCAATGTAACTTTGCAACTTGTGCATAGTATAATTATTTAGAATAATGAAGTTCAATTCTTAAATTTAGTTATTAGATAGAGAATTTAATATTTTTTATTCCAGGGATCTTAATGGATAAGATAATTTAAGATAAATTATTTTTTATCCCAAATGATGATAAATAAGATTACCTTTTTGTAGATTAAAAAGTTTAGACTAAACAATTAGATAGAAGTTGCTAAAGTTTGATAAGATAAAATAGTTATAATACTATTGGTACTGGTGTAAATTACAGTTCAAAGCCCTTCCCCTCCCTTTTCATTAGTTCATATTATTTAGTGTATAATGTCTGCAACCTACGATTGAACCAAAGAAACCTAACTCCTCTAACCCTGGTAGGTACTAACCCTGCAGAAAACTCTGTATAAATGTACCAAACCTAACCTAACCTTCGTTGGATTTGGTATGGCTTGAGGCATAGTTGAAGAAAAACAATTTTATCTCCAATTCTATAAAAGTCACCACAAAAGATAATATTTTATTATATCTTAATAGTAGATGCAAGAATGCATGTACTTTAATTTGCCTAATGTCTAATTTAACTTAAACTATATATTTTATTCTATGTCCTTAATTAGATTTTGTTTAATCTTGTAAGAGAAAGCAGATGTTTAATATTTTTGGACAAAATAAAATGGGAATTTTATCTAAATATATAGGTATAGACTAGCTGTCTTTTTTCTACAGTTTAATATCTCTTAAATTACAAAAATATGTTATTACTTATTAGCAGATCGTTTACGTCATATTTAAAGCAAGCTTTTCTATTATAAGGGTCGGTCCTTACGTATTGGCTCTTAACATTATTCTATTCATGTGAGAATTGTCCTATGGACAAAAAACTTTTCATGATGATTACTGTAACGATTAGTTACGATTGAGAAAGAGTAGTAACTCTATGATTGTTACCAGAAATTTCGTACGTTCTTTTTAAAACAAGCTGAATTTTAACTTTTTGGAAAAATGTTTTTTTGAAATATAATTAGCCTAATCATCAGTTCAGAATAATGATTCCTGTGACAACAAGGCACAATATTTCAAGCCTCTTATATTAAGTCTTAGAAATGTAGGTATACCCTAAAACATTATCCTGAATTTAAACAATTTCGCCACAAACTTATTATCAATTTTGTTAGGACTTATAAATTAAGATTTTACTTATTAAGTTCTGAAACTCTACACGCGCTAATGTTCGTTTGACCTATCATATAATTATAGAGCTTCGCTTTTAAGGACGTGCCATCATTTTTAAACTTCCAACTTTAAGATTATTAAAAGAATAAGAGTACATATTTTTGAAAGTAGCATACTATTAAATAAGATATAATTGCTTTATTCGCAGTAATTTTAACATCTATTATATAATAATGGTTGTTCTTTTAAACCAACCAATAATTTTATCTCGAGTATTTTCATTTTTTTTATTTTGATAATGTTAATGTAATCATGTGTTACATTAAAGGTACCTTACCCAATGTTTCTAAAGTGTCAATTTTAGACAGAGCAAGCTACCTGCGGATTCCCGGCGTTCCTCAGGGATCTATTCTAGAAGCATCGATTTTCTGTTAGAGTATCTTTACCAGGGATCTAAAGGGATAAGACAATGGCTGATAAATTAAAGTACAACCCCAATGATGATACACAAAATCACCCCTTCTGTAGATTACAATCAGTGGTTGAAAAGTTTGGACACTCAACTAAACCAGACAATCAAAATTGAATTAAAGTCCTCAAGGTTGTTAATTCAACGAATAAAAAAACGTTATCATAAAACTTTGGGGACTATTGTAATTTTATGCAACTTAAAAAATGGTCTTTTGGTTTAAATCTTGAAAAAATGTAAAAATTAAAAATATAAAATATTTAGCTGAATGAAATAAACATGAAAATAAAGTTGTCTAGTTCTGTAAATTCAATGACCATGCAATTGCAGGAATAAACATTATAAAAAAAATATTTGAAAAAATACACTTTAAAATTACTAAATAGGGCTTTTTTAGATTAATTATTGCCTAAAAAAACATCATATCTTTTTAAACAAAACTAAAAAAAAACATTAAAAAAGAGCGAGGCACAAAATATTTTGGATGGACAAACGGACAAAGTGAGTTATTGAGCTGATGTTGATTGTCAAAGGGGTATTAAAAGGTAGCTTTACTACTAAAAAAGCAAACTTTGAAATTGTAGAATAATTATCAATATCTGTGTGAGATATAGTTAACAAAGGATCACTTTATTTATTTATAAATATCTTTGTTCTACAATCATTAGATAATTTTCAAATTTTGGTTAATTAATCAATGTTTTTATATAAATAAATAGCATGTTTTAATGTTAAAATTGTGTTACACTGCTTTTGTCTGTTTAAATTTAGATTAAACAAGGACATACATATATATCCATAATTAAATATTACTAATTTTTTTTATGAAAAAAGAATGGTAAACTATTAAACAACGAGGACAATTAAATCCATATAAATCATGTAGCTAGAATAGGAAATTTTATTGGATCTAACCTATCCTGTTATATTAAGTAGTCAGATTTTTGCCTGCAGCGAAAGATCTCCATAACCACTGAACAGTGTCCTTTACCGTTAAGCTACTTATAGGTCCAGGGAATGTTTTTATTTATTTTTGGGGAAAGTTATTCCAACCATTCAAAGAAAGAGAAATAGCCTCTAGAAAAAAATAGGAATGGTAAAGATTATAGATTTGCCACAATTCCTAAATCATACTTACTTTTATAGGAAACATCAAGCAAAGTTTCAAATCTGTAGGACTGTTATAACATTTCTAAAGCACAAAAAGAGCTAACCGATACGGATGGACGAAATAACCCTAATTATTTAAAAGCTTTGAGTTCCTATTTGTACAATTACCAATTGCCAATTATGTTTATTGCTATTGCCCGAAATTAAAAAGCATGCATACGCCCTTGGTTAAAACTTATTATAACATTGGATATATTATTACTTGGATGTTACACCAGATTTTTATGTTATATAATAAAGTGAAACTCGCATTAGGCTCAAATAACGATACACCCCTTTTACCCCATACTCTCTCCTACTGGATGAACGAACTTGCCAATAGATGAGGTCCATATTAGCAACCTAAATCGACGATTATTTTTCTCCTGTCCTAATATCCACATATATTCTATATCCATTATTATAGCAAGAGCAGGTGATTTTATTTCTTAATGAATTTCTATTTTTAAGTACAAAGTACACTACACTTATTCATTAATAGCGCAGCTACTCTATATTTGTAGGAAGGAGACATTGGGCTGTTTGTTACACCAGCCTCCAATGTTTATAATAACGTTTTCTTATTTGATGGTTTAACAACTTTAGGGACAGACGGACAGAAGGTAGTCATAGAGTAGATACTCATTAGTCAATAAGTCATACACTCATAAAGAAATTAATTCGTCTATCCTAAACAATAGCCGGAAAAAAACTATTTTTTTAAAATCTTGCAATTCGAGTTTGCTATTTAATTTGGAGTTTTAATAAAAAAAAAATTTTTATTGTAAACTTTATTTTTTTTGTACAAAAATTACAATTTACTATATGTTAATGTGTTACAAAAATAGTGGAAGAAAGACTGAAGGTCAGGTAGTGATTTTTTTATAGTAAAAAGTAAGTGCTTTCCCATAAAAAGACCATAAATCCCACCGCTCCCTCCCCTCCCACTTATTTTTCAAATAATGAAGGAGAAGTTTTTATCTTTAAGCCTATCTGGAAGCCTCAACCTTTCAGAGTCTAAACCAATACCCAAAATGACCTAAAATACGGAGACTACCCCTTTGTTTGGGGGGAGAGGCTAGGGGTTCTGTGGTCGCTAGGCACTTTGAGGGAAACTGCCAGGAAGCTTTACATTGTGTCTCAAAAAATCAGCCGTGTTACGTCATAAAAATGAGGGATGAGAGAAGAAGTGGGAAAGGAAACCCCTCAAAAAGAGATTGATAATCCCTCATTTTTATGGCGTCATACGGCGGATTTTTTGAGACACTTTGTAAAACTTCAATCGCCTAAAATTGTCATCACATGAATACTATTCTTTAATCATATATGGAAAGCATTAGATTATAAGAAAAAGATAACAAAACTTTAAAAAAAAACTTTTTTAAAAACTCATTTTTTCAAATTTCATTGCTGCTTTTTTCAGGTGCTTTACAATAATCATTTTTAAAAATTAATATATCAATAATACAAAATTAATATTGAATATTCAATTTTCTTAAAGTCTTTTTGATTTTAATTATTTATTTAAAGCTCTTTTTATCTTTGGTGCTTAAAATATTTTGTACAATCTTTGGTCTCAGTAAATTATTTTCAAGTATGCCTTGAAACCGATTGATATCCGCTGGATTAGAACCGGTTCTAAGCCATACTGAAAAATCATGTAAAGCATCGTATTACAGTCAAATTACTATGAATACAAAAATAAAAATCATAATATTGATACCTGTTTTGATAGCCCGGGCATAATGCCCCTTGGAGCTCACAAAAATGGTTTTAATCCTATTATTTTTAATTTTAATAGTCGCGTAAAGCTGTTTATAATAAGATGCAATGAATAACTTTCTAAAAATACCAATAATTTCAAGAATCACATAACAGTAAATCGGTATGCCTATCTTAGTAATATATAAGATTGAGCAATACTATTTATAGAAAGATAAACCAATATGTTTCAATATAAGTTCATATGATATCACAAATTCTTGATAAAATAACTAAAAATGTGTAAAAATTTGAACATCAAATTAACATTGTCAGACTTATTTTCGTCACATTCAGTAAATGTTTGAGCTCTTTTAATTAATAAAACTATTGTTCTAACCAGTTGCGTGCACAGGGTTCTGTCAGAGGGGTGTGCGTAGCCCACTGGAAAATTGACACCTCCCATTAAACTAAAATCGAGGGTGATTAAGCTTTAGGATGGTGTAATACAGACAATAAGGGGTGTGTAATTCTATTACGACTTTTTTAACTTGACATCCCTCTTGATTGTTTAAGGCGGGTGTATCAGGGGGGGTGTAGACCCCTATCAAGGGGGATGTAGAGTTCTGAATGGGGTTGGTTACCTAGGGGGGAGTAACCACCCAACTCAATTTTGCCAAGACTTCCTCACGCCATTGTTTCTAACTCTTATTTGAATGTTAATTATTATTAGAATCATCAATAACAATTTCCGAGTCAGCCTCTTCTTGATTCTCATGATCATCCTTTGACAGCTCACTGCTTGTAGACTCATCATTCACATCACTACATTCTTGTTCATCCGCAGCTATTTCTCTGACAGCTGCCGCC
The DNA here is from genome assembly GCA_900241095.1 of Acartia tonsa. Taxonomy (NCBI): domain Eukaryota; kingdom Metazoa; phylum Arthropoda; class Copepoda; order Calanoida; family Acartiidae; genus Acartia; species Acartia tonsa. The sequence goes on along the minus strand of LS043626.1, from coordinate 8,914 downwards.
TCGCTGATAGCATCCGATTTGGCAGCTGCTCTTGCGGCTAGCTGGGCCAGGTAGCTTGTGTACTCGCCATGCTGTTGCAATGGCAGCAGCTGCTGCTGGCCGCCAGATTGTAGCTGCTGCTGCTGAAGCATAAGAGACAGATAGGGCATTGCTTTCAGTCTTGTATAGTAAAGATGTTGCAGTAATAGATTAGTGGTTGGCGGTGGCGGCTGTAGACCATCAACACCACCGCCGTTATCACCACCTTTGCCATCAACAGCAATTTTGTCATGAATTCCACCAATATCATTTGTTGAAAGACGAATATTGTTGAGTAAGTCACTGGGATTTGTTATGAGAGGGTTGGTGGTGGGGGGATAACTTGCTCCACCACCCCCGCCAACAGCTGCTGTTGGGAGGGTTGTTGCGCCAGGCGGGGAGGTCACAACTGAGTCTTGTAGCATTTCCAGTCCAAGGGAGGCCTGTCGCTTCAGCTTGGTTCTAAATAATGATTATAATTATTTTTATGTTTAGTGAACTCAACTATGTCAACTCAAAAAATATTTCTTCAATAGGCCCAAGGGATATTAAGAGATAAGACAATGGGCGATAAATTAATGTACATTATGATAACAAAATTACCCCTTCTGTAAAATGAAATTATTGGTTGATAGGTTATGACACTTTGTGTTTAGAATCAACCAATCACAATTAAATAAAAGTACCCAAAGTTTTGTAGTCAACTAATAAGAAAACATGGTGAAAAACTTTGGGTACCAGTTTGGTTTACAGTCCAATGTCACCTACCTCACTGCCCAACCCAATAAATTTTCCTATAATTAAGTTCTGGCACTCTTCAAGTGTTAATGTTCGTTTGTCCTACCGTATGGTTTTTAAGCTTCCCTTTTATGGATGTTGTTATTCTTTTTTTTTTGTTGTAAAAAATCAATACTAATAATATAACTCTAAAGTGAAACAATGCCTTGGTAAAGATCAATAACAATTTGATTTGAAACATTCAATTCTTTAAATAGATTTACATTTTATGGGAAATATTAGACAAAGGCTGAAATATAAACATCAAAAATAAAATGTCAGCGTTATTAAAAATAACTTAAACCAAATAATCAATAAAAAATTACAATTAAATCTAATTTTTTGTGTGTCCTTTTTTATTATAAAAATACAACAATAAAATAAATCAATATGAAAAAGAATATTTTTTCGATAAGTAGCGCATCGTCATTATATAATTAAAGAAGCGGCTACGCCCCTGGAGGCATCTAGGAGCACTTGAAGGAAAGGGTGAAGTGGGGAGAAGTCTACCCGCCACTTTTAATTTTAGTTTTTTTTCCCATGGGCGATATTTATTGGGTGGGTAGAAAATCCCTTCTTCAAAATAATTATGAACCTTCTCTGAACCTATAGAAAGCTTCACTGTAAAGAAGAACCATTTTCAGCGGTTACGCACAGACTGACATCCTATTACTGTTCTATAAGTATTTAAAAACAATTTTATGATACAAGTATAACAAAGTTAAGTTAACAAAAAAAATAGTTTTTCAAGAATATACAAAGAAGCAATTTATGTAACTCTGCCATACAAGTGGACTTACAGACATAGACCTATTTATAAAGTAGCTACGCTTTGAAAAAAAACCAAATAAATCATGAAATAATTTTGGAATTATATATTTTGCATGTTTAGTTAGAAATCATCAGATCCATCAACTAATTTAACAAGAATAAATTTGTTCAAAGTAAGCTAGTGTTGAAACAAAAAGTAAAATTTAAGATAAAGAAAGATACACCTATTTCATTAGAGTAAAACACTAGAGGGAAAGAGGGTTAATTAACTGTATCTACCCATCACAATGTCCTTGTGCCAACTCTCAATTGGGTCATTCAAATTACAAATTGTGTTGGGAATATTAACACAGCCAAGTAGCAGAAAACAATTTAATAGCAGACGAAAAAGGTCATTGAAAAAGGGAGGAAGGTAGTTATCTGTAAGTACATCTATACTATAGATCTCTTCCTATTTCTATCGAAGAAGGAAGGGACATTGGACTGTAAATTACAGTACACTGATTCCAAAAGTTTATAACCAAGTTATCTTATTGGTTGGCTCAAAAAGTTTGGGTATTTATTGAATTTTGATTGGTACGTTTGCAACTAGAAGTGTCCCATCTTTTCAACCAATAGTTTTAATCAATATAAGGGACTATTTTTTTATTAAAATAATTCATTGTCCGTTGTCTTATCCCTTTAGATGTTGATATATTTACTTGGATCTTAAGGCATCCAAACTTTATAAGTCAACAAATATAAGATCGTTTTCGGACAGACGACTAAAAATTAATCAATTCACACTTTCTCCAATAAGGAAATCAAAGCCTTTGAAAACGCGTATTGCATGTTCTAAAAAGCAGCTGAAGTCGAAACAATCATTACTTTTTATTTTTGGCAATACACACACAGATTTTTTAATATTAATAAAGAATTATTATTATCATTAATTTAGATAATTAACATATTCATCATTCTAATATTTATTAAAACCAAAGTTTTTTTTATAATTAGTGACGGTTCTTTAATACGTCTGTTACAAATAGCTATTATCGTATATGTTATGTTAGGGTATGTTAAAATTGTTCTATCGATTTCAAAGTTTGCAAGATGTTTTATGTAATAGTTAGGACAGATACCAAGGACCAAGGCATTCCTATTAACTATTATTGTCACGTGCCAGACAAAGTAGGAACCATTTTTAAAGTGATGTGGTTAAGGCACGAACCCGACACCTCCACGACAACAAGCACGCATGCTATCATTTACACTTATGTTGCGAAGCTAATCTATAACTATAGTTTGTCTTACCTTCTGTTTTGGAACCAAGTTTTGACTTGTGTGTCTGATAGTCCCAACTCTCTGGAAAGAAAAGCTCTGTCCTCCACGCTAAGGTACTTGTGCTACACATTAGTAAGTTTTAAAAGATGTTGGAAAGCTTATACGTTCTAGTTTCCTTAATAGTAACTATTATACGCTTGCAATCTATACTTTAAGTACTTGTGCTACACAATGGTAAGTTTTTAAATTTAGGGAGCAAACATGTTGGAAAGCTTATATGTTCTATTTTCCGTAATAGCAACTATCATACACTTTCATTCTATACTTTAGATACTTGTGCTACACAATGGTAGATCTTTAAATTGAGGTAGCTAATATTTTTGAAAGCTTATACATTAAAGTTTCCAAAATGTTAACTATAATTTTTTTTGCAATATATACTTTATATAAAACAAAGGACAAAAATTAAAATAAATCACCAAATATGACTAAATTACTCCTCCTGTAGATTAATATTATTGGTCGAAACAATTGCACACTGCTAATTTAAACCAACAAATCAAAATTTAATAAAAGTCACAGATGTTTTAAACAAATGAGAGAATTATAAATTTGGGTAGCAGTAAAATCCAATATCCAATATCCTCTCCCTCCCAAAGGTTACTAGAAAGTAAAAATAATATTGGAGTTATATATTTCAAAAACTCTGAAAGAATTGTATAGCTCGTTTAAAACTTTCCTGTTCAAAGGTAGATTCTAGTAGCTGAAGCTGGGAGTCTGAAAACGCAGTGCGTGCCTTCTCAATAAGCAAACAGATTTTATTTTCAATGTTTTGACAAAATTGATTTTTTGTTTTTGTTATTTTGGTTTAGATGGAAATTATTCTTTTAATAAGTGCTTTGGGGGATTTTAAATAAGACAACAAAAAAAAACATAATATCATATCATTTGATCAAAATATTTGCAGCCAAACTTTCAGATATCCAAAAGAAAAATACGTATATGTATATTTTCCCATTCACAAATACATATCCTGCATTGCCTTAACTAATTTTCAATGAAAATCGGCTCTCTCTCAATGTGTATGTCGAGCAATAAAACCCAGGCTCTCTTATTATTTTTAATAAATTGAAAATAAGGAGAATTATACCTTTGCCCTAACCCTAACTCCAATATAACCTACCTTTACCTGACCTAAATAATAACTACGCCCACTCCTTCTTTTTTTCTCATTAATAGGGGTGGGGAGGGGGGAGAGGTCCGAAAAATAAATCTGTTTGTCCATCCCTTTCTATTTCTCTTCTTAGCCTCGCTGTCCCCCTCAGTCTCGCTATCATCCACACCCTCCAGCTGTCTCTTCCTGTCCTGCTCGAAGGATGACCTGTCCAGGTTCATCCTGGCCCTGTCCTGGTCAAATGAGGACCTGTGGCCGCCGGATTTTATACTTCCTGCCAGCCCACCTTCCACCAGATTCTGCAATTAATTTATATATATTATACGTGGATATTATGACTGGGAAAAATTGTCGTCTAAGTATGTTGCTAACATGAAATTCATTTATTGGTCAGTTCTATCATCTGGTAGGAGGGGAGAGGATGGGGTAAAGTTGGTAGATGTAGGTATCGTTAATTCAGCCCACTGAGAAATTCATTTTATCAAAGAACATGAAAATCAGGTGTAACATCCGACGAAGCCCAATCTGTACCACTTTTGTACCACTTTTGATTCCTGTGACGTCATAAATGAGGGAGATGAGAGGAGAAGTGGGAAAGAAAACCCCTAAAATAGAGATGGAGAATATGACGTCAAAAGTGGTGCAAAAGTTGTACAGATTGGTCTTCGTCGTAACATTCATGTAATTATGTATCCATTATGGAATTCTGAGTTTTTTTTCCCAACTAGCTAAAGACTTCGCCCCTAGCTTCTCAGGGTTTTTTATCTTTATTATGATTTGTGGGTAAAGCACCGATATTGATATAAAAAAACAAGGATAACAACATCCATAAGGAACAAAGTATTAAAAGTATTAAAGCATATTGTGAAAGAAACATAAAAGAGTTTATGCCTATTTGAAATCATTGTAATACCTGTTAAAACTTTTACCAATGGGCCGAAAAAAGGTAAAAGTTGTCATGGCTAACATATTATACAATTTTCAACAAAAATTGACAGGGAGTAAAAAAAAAGTATTTTTAACATTGATCAAAATTAGTTAGAGAGTAGCTCTGCCAATTATTTCACTTTCCAGTATAGCTTCGAATCCGATTGATTTTCGATTATCATATTATAGACAAGCTTTCTCAAAATAAATTAAATAAAGATTATAAAATCAATAACTGTTTTACTGCCCCGGGGCCATCAGACCTTCGAGGCCAATAAAACAGATTGATTCTGCAATACTTATTTTACTATTCGCGGAAATCTGTCTATAATACTATACTTAAAAATATAATTTACCTTTTGTGCTGCAAGGGTGAGAAAATTCTGCATATTTCTGTAGAACTGAAGTTTATCTTCATCATAATGTTTAGATGTTTCATTGAACAGGTTGACAGGAGAGTCGGTATCATCTGCATCATGTTTAGTGTCAGCTATAGCGGTTACATTTCTTAGTAAAGCACTGCTAAGCCCATACCTTAAATAATTATAATATTATAGCAATAATAAATATTACATTATAATAATTAGTGTCAGCTATAGCTGTTATATTTCTTAGTAAAGCACTGCTAAGCCCATACCTTAAATAATTATAATATTATAGCATTAATAAATATTACATTATAATAATCAGTGTCAGCTATAGCTGTTACATTTCTTAGTAAAACACTGCTAAGCCCATACCTTAAATAATTATAATATTATAGCATTAATAAATATTATATTGTAATGTTTAGTATCATCTATAGCTGTTATTTTTCTTAGTAAAGCACTGCTAAGTCCATACCTTAAATAATTATAATCTTATAGCATTAATAATTATTATATTATAATGTTTAGTGTCAGCTACAGCTGCATGTTATATTTCTTAGTAAAGCACTGCTAAGTCCATACCTTAAATAATTATAATCTTATAGCATTAATAAATATTATATTATAATGTTTAGTGTCAGCTATAGCGGTTACATTTCTTTGTAAAGCACTGCTAAGCCCATACCTTAAAATAATTATAATCTTATAGTATTAATAAATATTATATAAAAAGGTTTTAAAAAAAGACAGACCCGTTTAACATTGAGTCATGTTTTTAAGTTCTCGATGTTTTCTTGATAAAGACAAACCCGTCTTAATTTGTAATAAAAAAATGCACTCTCCTAGTAGGGCAAATTTCTCAACATGGGCTAGGTCTTGAGCTATCGTGCTCTGGAGAGTTGAGTAGATTCACAATACTTTTGTCATTGTTTGAGCATGAATTAGATTAACCCAAACCAAAATTTGAACCAAAATAGTAGGGTTTATAATGAAAATGGTGAGCGTTTTTTTCTTTACATTCTTTTTAATGTTTAGTTTACCCCACAAGTTACTTAAGATATATTCAAAGTTTCTTTGATTTCCATGGAATATTTATAGTTTTATCTTAGAATAGTTATTTCTCGTATCGTATTATAAACGGGTTTCCGCGGATATAGAATGTACAATTATAAGATTAAAACTAGTTTTTTTAGCCCCGAGGTGCCGGAGGCACCGGCTAAAAAAA
>LS043607.1:0-12279 GCA_900241095.1 Acartia tonsa | reverse complement strand
AATGTATTTACCTATAATGAGGATTGGCCCAAGTGTCACTTTCATAAATGACAAAATCTATATCAACAATATGTAGGGCTTGACCTTAAACATACAAAAATAATGTTAGAATTGTCTGAGTTGCTTAAAATGTGCTTTGAGCATTGAAATCCCCCCTCTCCTATTCTTGAAAATATATGGGGCGGGGAATTATTTATTATGCGTAACCCTTGCAGGGTCCCCAACACTACGGGGCATATACAAGCTGAGTTCTAAACCTTTTTGGCAATGAAATACCAAATTTAACCTAACCTGAGCTTACCTAAAGTTATAAATAAACAAACAAAAAATCACCCTAGGGCAAAACCTGGTCACACCACAGCACTGGTTTTAGAAATAGAGAGAGGAAGAAAATTAAGATAACGAAAAATGAATATATCATTACAGAAAGGAAAACAAACACAAAAACTCATTTATAGAGTAGCTCCGCCTCTTAAAAAGGTAAATTATGGCATTAGAAATGCAATAATTAGGTTTCTATTTGCTTTTGTAATATTACAATACTAAGTAAACTTATGATATAAGTGCAATAATGTAAAATATATAAACTTTTCTATATATAAAACTGATTTTATTTCGGTAGTGTGTATGCGTGTCTGTGATAAAAGATCTCACAAACCGCTTGACAACTAAGCTTTTCTTTTTCAGGGAATGTCTATTAGGGTAAGAAAAAATACTATCTTCCATCCATTTTTTCTTTAATTTAAAGAAATTGGTGATTAGAGGGGAGGGTCCCATGAATATTTATATAAATATTATTGAAATAAATAAATAGAAATCAATTTTCTCTGTCCGTTTCTATTATTGGATATATTATCAATTGGATGTTACACCAGGTTTTCATTTTCCCTTTCCACCAATTTAATCTTCCCACCTCCCCCCCCCCCTACTGGACGAACAAACCGACAAATAAATTAGTTCCATTTTAGCAAACTAAATCCAAGTATATTCTATATCCATTTGTCTGTTAGACATGTCATAAAACTATATAATTATAAATGCATAAAAAGAATGAGGAAGACTGTTATTTTAGAACAGTTGTATATAATTAAAAGTCACTGCATTTCAAACTAAAGTATTTTATTAATCGATATATTATTACTCGGATGTTGCACCAGATTTTCACTCTATATACTTTGAAGTGATGCTCGACGCTGGCTAAATTAATGATTTACCTCATCCCCTCTTTTTCAACTAGATGAATGAACAGACAAATAAATGAGGTCCATTTAGCTAACTAAATTTACGTAATTTTTTTCTCGTGTTAATATATCCACGTTTATCATATATTCATTATCTTAATATTTAAAATTCCTTATTGTTGGCGAAGCTACTCTTTTTTTAAGTACATATTTTATGTATTTTGCCAATAAGATTTTCAATTTTTTTTTGTTAAATTGAAATGTTTACTTTTAACTTATATTTCTTATTTTTATCAATTAGAATAAAACAATAGAGGGGGAAGGTGTGGAATAACTGTTTGACCCTACCCTGTGTCGACTTTCAATTGGATCGTTGGATTTCAGCCAATATCGTCGGAAATGGTTTTACCGCCAAGTTGCCATAAAAAAAACAGAAAGAAATTTCCAGTAGTTATCTTGATTTATATCTATACTTAAACATTTATTATTTTTAATAAAACTTGTGTAACAACTCTAAACTGAATAATATATGTTGTCGGTTGGATAAAAAGATTTTAAGGAAATCGTTGAAATTTTAATTTGTTTTTCATCATATTTTCATACTGTAGGTGTGATGCTTAATTTTTAATTATTTTTCTTTGTTTTTTCTTCTGTTCCGGTTTTACAAGGATAAACTTGTTCTTAGACGGCGTATATATAAAATTCTAAAAACCTATTATCTTAAAATAGTTTTCTGTATTTAATCAGGGCTCGACTGCCAAAGTCAACATCAGCCGCGCACCTTTCTAAGTCCCCCAGTAAGCGTCCACCATCCTTAGCTGCGGTCATTTGACCAAACAGCTTTTTAGCAGTTGTAGCCGCTTTAAACTCAATTAAAACTGAAGTAGTTCCGCAACCACTTAAGGGATAAGCTAATGACCTACATATTGATGTTCACCCCAAATTTTGTAGATTAAAATTATTTGTTCAAAGTTTTGTGATATTGCTGGTTTGTTATACCAAATCAGGATTTACCAAAGATACACAAAAGTTTTTAGACAACAAATGAGAGAACGTGTGTATAAAACTTTGGGGATTAGTTTAATTTTCAGTTCCCAAATTTACCTAAAATAGCCAAAAAATATATCTATCTCAAAAGAACACAGTAATAGTGTCTGACTGATTATGACGTAACAAAAACAATTAGCCAATGAGACGCCACTATAAATTTTACCATTGGTCAATAACGGCCTCTCATTGGCTAATTTTTATTGTTACGTCATAATCTGTCAGACACTATTACTGTGTTCCAAAATTGCGTAAATATAGAATATTGTTCAAGGACATACTTACATTTTTAGAATTGAATTATAGACATGCTTCGATTACTATATTATAACTTGTTGTCCTGGGAATTATTAAACCAAAAATCATATGAATATGATAATTATATCTTACAAAAAGTTATTACATACTTAATATTGTAAGGGTGACACCTAAAATAAATGTTTGGATCATGTTTAAAAATTATCGATGTATATTTACTATTAATTTATCATCCTTGTTTCATCAAAATTTTGTATTTGTCTAGGTGGACGAAAGTAAAGGGGATAAGATGAAACCTTTTACATTTAATGTGGTATTCGAACCCGAGGCAACACAAGAAGATATTCTGGAACACAGTGGTATGAAGAGGTAGGTTATCTATTTATCCATCTATCTGTCTTATCTATCTCTCTATCTATAATTTTTAACATGGGATTCGAACCCGAGGCAACACAAGATGATATTCTGGAACACAGTGGTAGGTTATCCATTCATCTGTCTATCTATATATCTCAATCTATCTATAACATTGGGTTTGATCCTGAAACAACTAAAGAATACAGTAATAATTTATCTATCCATCTATATGTCTGTAAATCTATCTATCTATCTGTCTATCCATCTCCATGTCTTTCTATCTTTCTATCTATCTATTTCTCAATTTTTCTTTACTTTATTAACATGGTTTTCGAACTTGATACTTCACAAGAGGATAACTTTGCACGAAGAGTTAGTTTTTATATCTTTCTGTGTATCTAATTATTTATCTATCTATTTTTCTATTTATTTATCTATCTATGAATTTGTCTGTCTAGCTTTCAATTTTTCTATTATTATCAATCAATAAATCTATCTAAATTACTATCTATCTTTTTATTTACCTATCCGGCTATCTATCTATCCATCTAAATAGGTTGATAGACATGGGTATAGATGGATTCTCAACAACAGTATTCTGTTACGGACAGACTGGTAGTGGCAAAACTCACACACTTACAGGCCCTCCCTACTTGGTAAGTTCCTTTTTTTGTTTAGTTTGTGTTTTATCTATCAGCTGCGCTTCTAAAGTCTAACCTACATAAATTGTCATTAATGTTGTATAATTAAATGTTAAAAGAAGGTTAGGCATCAAGTCAGTTTTAGTAGGGATTATAACCTTCTCCACCTAAAACTTTCCTCCAAGATGAATTTCTTCAAATGCCCTCTCCATTATAAGTTATAATTTCATTTCAATAACACAATAGTGTTAATAAAAGTCGTAGAGAAGCACTGACAAAGTTTTTTGAGGTTTTAATATTTGAATGACTTCATTGGAAAAATCTTTTTCAAATTAAATCTTTTTAGAACTTTTGTCTGTCCTGTTTGTTTTATTTTGATAATGGATAAATTATTACCTGGAACTTACACCAGATTTTTATGTTTTCTAATAAATTGAAACTAGCAGCGGGCTAAAATAACGATTCCCCTTTTCACCCCCTTTACATCATCCCCTCCCCTCTTACTGGATAAATTCATTAATAAACGAATTCTGTGTTAGCAAGCTAATTTGATGGAAATTTTCCCCCTGCCATAATATCCACGTATATTCTACATCCATTATTTCAATTGCCCCTGTCCTTATGTCCAACTTTCCCCTGTTCCAAACTAATAATTAAGTTAAGAAAACTCTGTAATGAAGTATAATTACGCTGGACAAATATACAACTTTTAAGACTTATGTTTCAAGATTCTTACAGATCTATCTATGTATATGTTTGTACATATTTAACATAGCTAGGGGCTTTGCCCCATATTTAACTGAGGGTTTCAACCCCCGTCCCCCATATTTGTTTTTGGTTCTGGGGGAGAGGGGAGGTTGGGTAGGGGTTAAACCACTCTCCAAAAACAGCTTAAAACCATCACAGGACCAGTATATATAATCCCTTACAGGCACCCCAAGATCTTAAGCTTCAGACAAACAGACGGACGTTTTACTTCTTATTATGGAGGGCCATTATAAAAAGTTTTGTTGTATGTGAAATTGCAGATTTGTGTTCATTAAGAGGGTAAAAGGTGAGGGTTAAAGTGACTCAAAAAACAGCCATGTGACGTCATAAAAATGAGTGATTATCCATCTCTTTTTTAGTGGTTTTCTTTCCAACTTTTCCTTTCATCTCCATTATTTTTATGACGTCAAGTGGCTGATTTTTGAGTCACGTTGTCCCTCTACGGGTGGAATTCAGTTTGGGTAGATTGTATCTGTAACATTATATCTGTTTGTCTCTCTATTAAATGTATCCATGTATCTGTCTATCTGTTTATCAGTGTATTTGTCTATCTGTTTATCAGTGTATCTATCTATGTTTGTGTTCAGGAGAAACTTATATCGTGCGACAAACCTTACGAAAAGGTATTGCCACTGATAGGCTTAAAAATAAGGGATAAAAAGGGATATATATTATCTGAAGATATACTACTTTTAACCATTATTTTGCAACTAAATTTGTGCAATAAAACACTTATTTACTGACTGAAATATTCAAGGAAAAAAGATTATCTTCAGTTGATATATCTTTCATAATCCGAAAAAATATTCGGAGATCTATATAAAATTTTAATTTTCATTCATTTAAAATGGTAGCTCAAAAAGAACCTTAATAAATTAATCTTTATCTTAGTTTTTTTTTATTGTAAAATGACATAAAGGGAATTAATTGATTTGATATAGATCTTAGAATGAAAGCCTTACTAAAGGATATGCACAGTGTAAATAATTAAGTAGAGTCGAACCCAGGAAGAAGTGGTATTTGGTATCAAAGAGAAAAATTTAAAAAGATATTTTTTAAAAATAGCTTAATCATATTGTTCTTTTTTTATTCATAAAATGTTGTTCACTTGTTTTTCTACAATACACATAAACAAAATTTAAAATTTTTTTCTTGATACCAAATCCCTTCATGTTTATATTATAACCTAAGTATATAAATGCATACATTTGGTGAATACACAGCGAATTTGTTAATATGTAACATAAACAATTTATACTTGGTTGACCAGAAAATTTGTCATGTAGAGTAGCTTCGCCCAAAGAATATGACTTTTAATTTTGTGTACAATCAGAATGCATTGTATATATTGGTAAATTCTCTGTGTAATCACTTTAAATCTTTAATTTGCATGAGTAGAAACAATTCTGTAAATACAATGATTTATACAGTAGAAATATAAATTTTAAATAATCAAACTATTTTACATTATATTTTATATATTTAAAAGCATGGTAGCTTAGTTCAAATATATAAACTTTTATCTTTTTATTATTTACATATTCTGTACTAAGGAAGGAAGTTTTAATTAATATTTAAAATTTTTGTTGTTCTACTCTAAAAGTGGTCAGTTCGTATGTCATTCCTTTTAGGAGGACACAAGAACACCGCAGAAAAAGCTTCACACAAGGCATCAAGTAAGCATTAATTTGGGGTATACAGCTTGCAACTAACGAAAAATAAGCAAGGGGAAGTATCTTGTTTAAAAATGGATAGTTTTCATTATATTTTCAACAAGTTTTTGTCTTAAAAATATTTTTAAGATATTGTTTTTTTAGAATTTTTTTTGTACATTTCTCATTTCTAAATATTCAATCTAAATGTTTTTTTTCAACCTTTTTAAAACTCAAATATTTTTATTTTCATACTAAAATTTGGAGAAAAAATCTAGTTCTAACTTGTTGTTTAGTTCAAATTCTATTTTTAATGGCTAATTAGAAAAATCATTTAACCAAATGCACTTAAACTGAAAATACTCATTTATATAATTACTCTAAACAAATGCGATGTAGAGACAAAGCAGTTAAAAATATTTTACTTAATGTAAATGGGTAACAGGTTAGATAGAACACAATAGACTAAGAAAGACTTAAAACTGTTATTTTGTAATTCAAATTTGCTTACTATAAAATAAAAAAAATTGTAAAAAAATTATTTAAGTATTTAGGTCTGTTTTGTAAATAATCTAATGCACATTTAAAATTGTACTAAAAACAACATTTCATTTATAAATTATTAGAAAATAGTTAAATCAAATGTTAGAAAAGGATAGACAATGATTAAAACATACTTTAGGTAAAACCTATAGGCAAAATTCTGAATTAAAGAAAGGAAACATATCAGGCATATCAGGGAACAATAAATTAATCTACATCCTACAAACTGTTAACAAAAAAGAAAATTTTTTTTCTATTTTTTATTTCCAGCATCCCATACAGAGTGAAAATTTAAAAGAATGATTATTTCATCAGTTAAATCATTGCCTCTCCTTTTCTATATGTTACTTCCAATTTCTTTTTTTTTATTTTGAATGTATTAAAATGATTTATTTTAGCATATGTCCCTGGATAAACGAGGTGGTATGAACGAGGACCATGGACTAGTCTACAGATCTTTTATTTATTTGTTTGAAGAACTAGGTAATGGTGAATTAATATTTATATATAATTACTTGGATAGTGCACTAGATTTTAATGTACTCTAATAACGGGATTCTCGTAGCTGGCTAAAATAACGATACCAACGTCTATTCTAGATGAACGAACTGGCCAATAAATAAGTTCCATATTAACAGCCTAAATTGACGACAAATTTTCTCTGTCATTTTATCTATTGGTGTTTAAACAAACAAGCCCTGAAAAAACTTTGAAAATCATTTAAGATTTATCTTTTTTATTTGTGTTAGACTTTCGAAATAAGTTTCAAAATGAAACATTATTCTTTGAAATATATCAGGGTATATTGAATTCAAAACGCTGTCATAATTTTTCCTGAGTGACTTAGTAACAACTAAAGATACCTAAGAAATTTCTTGGACACTGTAAAGTTTATATAGATGTTCCATCTGACCCAAATTTTCATCAAATTTAAAAAGAATTCGTAAAAGAGACAGATACCTTAGTTTATTTTTGCAATGTATGACTCATATATTTAAGTTATCCAAGCAACGAAATTTTTTGCCGACATAATTTCTAGAAAACTAACTTTAATCTAAGAAATTCAACCATTCATAGCTAACTTTTAAATTAAGTTTTGTCATGTGTTTTCACAATATACCAGAAAATAAATTTTTATACGATATAACTTTCCCTATTTTAGTTAATTAAAACCTAAAGATTAGATTAAACATAGAAAGTAATAAATAAAAACCAATATAAAGTTACAAGTATCTGTTAAAGTATTATGTGTCAAAAAATAGTATAGGTACTTTAAAATGCAATTAAACCTTTTAATAGAACACAATATCAGTTTCAAGTGCTATAGTAACTTAAGATTTACTTAAATAAAGTTGGTTTCAGGTATTTTTTTTTGGATTCGAGGATCTTCAAAATGATAATGTGTCTGTATGTCTCTGCGCCCCTAGCATCTATATGCTCTGTATTAAATGGGTCGGGAATGGGAGAGATCATCCCAGAACCAATAAAAGGCTTTCCTTGAATTATGGAACTTATCGGATCAGTAATTAATCGAAATCTTAAGCTACAGTCAAAAAACCTTACTACTTTATATAATAGAACTTGCGGCATCGCCACACACATAGACTTCCTGTTACTTTTGTATAAGGACATTCCATTACTGTAAATAGATATATTATTTCTTAGGTGATGCTCCATTTTTTTATAACAATAAGAAAGTAATACTCATAGCTGGCTAAAATATCCATCCCCATTCCCTACCCTCCTACTGGATAAACGAACTGGCCAATAAATGATGTCCATATTGGTAACCTAAATTGACGACAAATTTTGCCCCGTTCTATTCTATATCCATTTTACTATGTTAACAACTTTCATCAGAATTGTTTACATTTTTACTCTTCAGAGTATTTTTAGAAAGCTAAAAATATGGAAAAACAAACAACAATATTTGCTGCTAAAATAAAGCATTAAACTTTATTATATTTCTAATAACAAGTGAAATATTCATTCAAATTGTTAAGAGAAACGGAATAAAAAAATCGAAGAAAAAAAATTTGACTGAAGAATTTAATCTTTAAAGAGAAATATGAATGTTTAAAAGAAATAAATAGTAGTTTTCTTTCTTCTTGAGCAAATAAAAGGAATTATTTGTTCTTCTAATCATAGAACAACAAGGATGACAACATCCTTAAGTAGCGAAAACAAAAGTTAGAGACCATATGTTCGTTGGTCATAAATAAAAAATATATAGGAAGTAAACAATAACGAAGCCTTTTTTATCAAAAACTAAAATGATCTACGGATAATAATTGACAGTAAGGTTGGTTAAAAGGCCAGGAAAGAGTGGATTTAAAAGGATGAAATTGAAGCAGCTTATAGTGCCTAATAAAAAGACGTTATACTATACAAATAACCAATGATAGGTCAGTATTCATTGTAGTTGACCAATGGTAAAATGTATACTGGATTCTCATTGGTCAGTTGTATTGCATAACGTAATTTTTATCACACACAATAAGCTGCATCTTTATATTTGTTAGACCTATCTATTTGATCAATTTTTAACAAAAAATATTTTCAAACTTTTTTTGTATTTTTTAGAGAGAAGAAAGGAAGATGCTACTTTTGTGATAAAAGCCTCTTATCTTGAGATATACAATGAGAAGGTAAGCAGGGGGGGTGTCACCGCAGGGTTAAGGACGCCATCAGGGGCTGGGACTTCATAATAATAATCAATTTCAAAACTAAAGGAG
Organism: Acartia tonsa; assembly: GCA_900241095.1. Classification (NCBI taxonomy): domain Eukaryota; kingdom Metazoa; phylum Arthropoda; class Copepoda; order Calanoida; family Acartiidae; genus Acartia; species Acartia tonsa. The sequence goes on along the minus strand of LS043607.1, from coordinate 3,097 downwards.
AGTATGGTTTCGGGTTTACGGTGCTCGCTAGATACTTTTAGAGAAAGTAAATTTTTTTCTGTAGGTTGAGCTAAATAGATGTTGGATTTTATAGGTAAAATACAAGATGAGTTTTTGATGTCACAAATCTATGACAGCAGTAATTGTTAACCCTATCTTCCTTCTAAAGTAAAGAAGCTACTTAAGGCAGAATTTCTCATATAAGATCGTCTATTATTCTAAATACTATATTTATGACTAGAATGTTCAAAAATAAATAAAAAATGAAAGCAATAAACTTTGTTTTATCCATATATCAATCAAAATGTTAATAGGTGTTTTTTTAATCGAGCAAATAGAATCTTTTTTAAAACTATTCTTTCTTTAAAACTTTAAATTTTGAGTTTGCTTTATTTCTCCTTTTTCATAAATGCACTTTTTCATACCTAACTAATCTTTTGCATGAATATGTAAATTTTACTGTGGTGACTGTAAGATATATTTCAAAAATATGAAAAATTGTTCAAAATTAAATGTGTAATGCTTTACTGATATAAGAAGCCAAAAATGTTTGACTTGTTATTGCCGCGCTGCTTTTGTACAAAATCTTTCCTTGTTTGGTTAATATATATGAAATGTAGAATTGAATTGAACCACTTAATTTAATATTAATCGTTTATATTATTAACCATGGAACATATAAACATGTTCAATATTTATGAGCTTTAATTTGAACACATCAAGTAAATAAAAACAAGTGGAGATCAACACATTTTTACATTAAACATAGAACTTTTAAAGGAAAGGGGGATCATGTCTTGAAAGCAGTGGCGTTAACAGGGTTTTGCTCAGAGAGATGTAACTCTAGGTGGTAAAAATATGTTTTTTAAGTTGAATGTTGACACTACCATTTAGATTCTTCCCGCTAAGAAGTAATAGTTATTTCTCGCATCGTATTATAAACAGCTTTCCCAGAATGTACAATTATAAGATTAAAACTAGCCCCGAGATGCCGAAGGCACGGGCTAAAAAAAATAGTTTTAATCTTATGATTGTACATTTTTATATTCGTAGAAAACTAGATATAATGACATGACAGGCATAGTTTTTTGGTATGGATGAGAACCGGTTCCAATCCATACCATTATATTTTTTTTGCCTCGTCAAATCATGGTCATTATGCTTCAAAGAGTGATTAATTTAATTCTATTATTATTCTTGACACAATTTTTTTATGAATACATTAGCTTTGATTTGCCTTTCAAAGAATTACCTTTAACTGTAAAGGAATATTTTCAATCATATCGGCGAGATACTTGAAATCATCCAGATGACAGAGTGTGTACAGAGAATCGTCCACGGTGGACAAAGATATGAAAATATCCACCAGGTTGGACAGGGAGGCTGAGGGAAGGTGGTAGGCATACATTTCTATAAAAAAAAGGATTTATGTTAAGCAAAAGATTTTTCTTATAACTATCATAGAATACTGTAAAATTGATTTGCAATTAATTATAGAACATTACTGTATGTCCATGTAAAACTATTTTTTTGTTTGTTTCTGTTTCTAGTTTTTACCAGGGATCTTAAGGAACAAGACAATGGACGAAAAAATTATGTTTGTACCCAATTCAAATAAACAAAATTACTCCTTATGCAATGAAGATAAAATATTAGTCTCTAGTAATTTGAAAACAATCAAAATTACATTAAAGTACCTAAAGTTTTAGAGCTAACGTATAAGATAAAGTAGTTTTAAAACTTTAGGTAATAAAGTGTAATTTACATTCCAATGTCCCCACCTTCCCTGAGTTCTTACCTATTTGATCAAAAGTAGGATGTAATCCAGCTTGTAATATAGAATCAGGAGTCTGGCTCAATAAATCCTAAAAATTGAAAAAAGTCATATAATTAGCCAATTAGTTGGTTGGGGCCCCCATGGGCTGGGAAGGGCATTTTTCTAGGGAATTTTTAGGGAGGTGCCCTCCGCCAAATTATTTACAAACCTTCCCTGGACCTATAATAATCTTCACTGTAAAGGAGAACCATATCACTTAGGAGTCGGGGGATAATTTTGTAAACGGTTACACCCAAGTCCCTAGTCCATGCTCCACTAATTTTGAAATAAGGAAAAGGGTTTCAGCGCTCGATTTTCCTTTTTGGGGAAAGTACTAATTAGTGAACGGGTAGGATAATTGGAAACCTTTAATACGGGAAGATCTTCATCTTTAAGAGTTGTGACATAGCCAGTATCCCAAGCTGTTCCGTATCTTCCAGCACGACCAGCTATCTGTAGTGCCTGAAATTAAATAACATTTTTTAAGGACGACAAAAATTCGAATAAAAAGGCCCCTCCATCATATTTTTCCCCCCCAAGGGGGGTTAAAAATGGAAAAAATGTTTTTAGAACTCTTTTTTTTTTTCATTCCTCCCCCCTTTAACAGGGGATCCCATGAAAAATATACACCCTTAGAAAAATGTGGTCTATAACATAAGCGTGTGGAATGGAAGTGTCACTCAAAGAGTCAAAACCCCCCTCAAAATAAAATCTAATAACTGTTTTAGCCAATAAAAAGTAGTAAAAAACGAGGATTTTGGTGTAATTTAAAAAATTTCATATAATGAATCATTTTGTTTCTTACAGCAGTCTAAAAAAAGATGTAAAACAGATAAGTTAGTTATATGGATGCTTGGGTACGCCGCAATAAATACAAAACTTACCTGGGAGACGGAAATTAGATCTGTTTCTTTAGATCCATCCTCTGATAACTGAATCTTGGTGACAGATCCAAATATCACCCTCCTAGAACAAACATTTTATTGAATAACTAGCGGCTACGCCCCTAGGGGCCTCTAGCGAGATCCTTCGGTACAAACACACAGACAAACATCCTGTTACTTTAGTATAAGGACTAGCGGCTTGGCCCCTAGCCTCTAGGGGCTTTACCTCAAGAGGTTTAATCAAACCAATTTTTCATATTTTAGATTTAAAATAAAAAATAAAAATTTTGGGGGGGAGAAATTTTTTTTTTTTTTTGGGGGGGGGTAGATATACCCCACTTTTGTGGGATATTGCTGGGGCAAGTATCAAGTGTTGGGAATATCAAAGGAGGCCGCC
>LS043606.1:22249-32629 GCA_900241095.1 Acartia tonsa | reverse complement strand
AAGTATATAGCAAATATAATAAATTTTTACTTTTTGAACAATTTAAATCTTAAATATCATTCTTTCTATAGATTTAAGCAATTTTTCTATTGTCTTTATACCGGCTGAAACATACCGAAATTCTGTTAATGATTTTATAAAATAAACCAAACTTTTTCATTACATTTTAAAGAAAGTTCGAAGACAAATATTATTAGAGGTTTATTACAAAATTATTTCCTAAGTATTGATTTTTTAGTTTTTATCTGCAAGCGAAGAAATGGCTTTTTTTCTTATAGTTTAATTGTTGCTCAGACTTTAACGTTAACTTCGTGTTGAATTGAGCATGGCATTTTAATCAAATTTTTTTCTAACTTCTTGGAGCTTTTAAGAAATTATTGTACGAAAATTACTTAAAAAACAAGGAAAGGTAAATAAAAATGAATTCTTAAAAAACCAATTCGTGATCTCTTTAAGTCACATTTAACTCAATGCAGTGTACATAACTGCAATCATATCTCCGGGGGTTTTTACGCCCCTAAATTATAATCAAAAACGAGTTAGTAGTAAAACCTCTACTAGTACTGCCATGTACTAAAAGAGGTGTACTAAGCTCTACTATCCTTGTACCATAAACTCGTATCAATACCTTATCATATATTATTATCATAAATTGTATATCGATAGTTAAATTACTGAAATACATATATACATATATTAGAACCAGTTCTCAGCCATACTAAAAAAGCATATATTTTACCGTAGAGGGCCAGTTTTCTATAAATATTAAAACAATAATTTTAATAAAAATACCAGTTTTGTTAACCAAGGACTTTGGCCCCTCGGGGCCAACAAAACTAGTTTTAACATTAGAATTTTTCCTTTTTATTTCTGCAAAAAGATGTCTATAATATGATGCTATAGATTACTATTCCTATATTAGTTTTTATATTGATAAGAAAAGTATAAAAGTTTAGTTCCCTCCCAGAAATGTCTCTAAAATAATGTGTCTATAACAAGATGCTCTGCTCATATGTGTTTTTTATCAGTTATTGAGAACTTCTTCTTTGAAAATAGTGAATTAAGTCTTATTTTTAGTGGCGAAGCTACTCTATAATTTGAAATATCAATCTGTCAACTGAAACGTTTTTGGAGAAACATGATTTTTTTTGGCTACTTTTTAAGATAGACGCCTGAATTTTTCAGGTATCAAATAAGGTCAAATTTTACATATTTCCACAGTTTCATTAAATTTGCTCTTACACGATTCCTAGATTTTTATCTTATAAATTTTATAAGGTTTTGTGATTTATTATAGTTTGATGTTTATTTTTATGAAACTGATTTATAGTTGATTTTTTCCAGATGTACATCCATAACTTTAGAGCTTCGCTACTTATGGATTTTGTCATCCTTGTTTGGAATAATGGTTCTTAGGATAAAAACATATTATGTGACGACTTTTAAGCAAGGCATCTCGTTTTCTGTAATATGCAATATTGTTTAGGCTTTAAAATTAATAATTGGCTTTAATGAATAGTAGTATTGGCTATGAGTATGCATAGTGGTATTGGCTGACATTATAACTACATACTTATATCGACACAATAATGAAACAATATTTTGGCAGGTATGAATGTTGTGGTATTTTTCCTAGGAAGATTTTTTCTTGTATTAATGTTCAAAATACACTTTTGATAAAGAAAAAAAATTTTAGACATAAAAATTAAATTAACCGATATAACTTATTATCGGAAAATGCCAATTATTAGAAACTATGCAAACCAAGGGGTTTAGAGTGACTTGACATGAGGAGATGGGAGTTGACCCTATTCATCAATTCTAGTTTTAGATTCAAATTCTGCATTCTACATCTCGTAATTAACAGAAGAGAAACATGTATTTTCCCAAAATAAATTTAATATCCCAGAGCATCACATATAGACTGAAGGACAAATTGAGATATAAAGTACATGCTTATTGATAAAAAAAAAAATCTTCAACCCAAAAAAGCAGCTGATCAAATATTTTTTGCAACATAAATCAAATGACGAGAGTATTACTGACGGACCATGTAAGTACTATAATGTATACTAGCGGCTACGCCCCTAGAGGCCTCTAGTGGCACGTTAAATGTTTTTTTTTAATAACAATTCTATGTTGCGTTCAAGAAATGTAAAAATGAAATTTTTATTTTTTTTGTGATATCTCTTGGGAGAGTGGTGGAACCCTCCCCCAAAATAGTTATAAACTTTCTCGGGGCCTATGAGAAGCTACCCTGATAAGGAGAACCCGATCGGTTCAGTGGTTAGCGAGATCCTTCGCTACGGACAAAAAAAGCTTACTACTTTATATAATAGGATTGCTCATTGATGTAGGGAATATATACAAAAAAATACGAACAAATCAAATTATAAAGTATTTTCGCGTCTAAATAGGGAAAAATAAGAAAGAAAGGTAATTTAGTTTAGTACATTCTGAGACTTATTAGTTCACAGGAATCCTAAATTAAAAATATAAGTTTTCTTGGATTATCTGATTCTTGTTGGATTAACAAACAAAGCTTATGGAAAACGAAAACCTACTGTTTAAAGTAGTTTTTTGGTCCATTAAAACATCGCTAACCACTGACTTGATTGAGTTCCCTTTTAAAGAAGGTTAAATAGATTCCAGGCTGGTCTTATGCTATTTTATTCTTAAATTTCAGTCTTGGTTTGGTTAATGGCTATTTTACTGCCCTTTCCACTCTTAATGCTATTGCTAGTGATAAATAACTAAAGTTCTAAATAGATGAAAAACAGATACCCCCCAAAGATTTAAAAAGGAAAAAAAATTTCTCTTACAATTTTTAAAGTTGTAAGAGATGTTTTATTTGAAGGCGGAGTCAAATTGGAGGTCAAATACTTATAGTGATGTTACATGCATAAGCTTCAGTTTAGAGGGCGGGGATTCTAAAGATGTTTATTTGTGGGCGGGGCCTTAGCACCTTATCTAGGTGGTGGTTAAACATTTCATGGATGCTACATGCAGGAGCAATGTATCTTACGGAGTTTTAAACCTATAAGCATTCTGCTTTCTATTTGGTTCTCTCCTAAGTTTATATATTTACATGAGTTTCTCACTATCATCAATTCATTGACAAGTAACATTGAACAACCAGAGTAAAGATGGCTGACACTGCTACAACTTCTTCTCCTATCAAAAAGATCATCAAAAAAGCCACGAAGCCTAAAGTTCCAGCTGTCCATCCACCCAAAAAATAGAATCCTTTCAGTCTGGAATACAAGTCTGTTCAAAAAAAAAGTTTTTATAAGAGCTTTCAAGACATTTTTTCTCTTTTCATAAAACTTTATTTTTCTAAAATACAATAAGTACACATAAATTAGATTTAGACATATGATTTCATTTTTATTCAACACTAAATTTGGTTCCTATGTGATTTTTTTCCCTAGGATAAGTTCTAAGAATTTACAAGTTGTCCAATTCCTTCTAAATAAGGGGAGAGGGTAAACAAATGGGGGTGTCAGAAATAATAGTGAAATGAAAATAGGAAGATTCCTTGGACAGTTAAAAATTAGGGTCTAAAAATGGTTCTTTTACAAAACAACTTAATTAAAAAGGAAGGAAAAATAATAAAAATTGATCAAGATGTTTTTAGTGTTTTAATACCGTGGAATTTGTGGTAAAAATTATTTGATAATAGATATTTCAAATAATTTTTTTTATATAGTTTGCTTTTTTATAAAAACACATACAAAAATTCACATGTTTTGTCTGTGCGTGGAAGAAGTTGATCAGCTGATAATATCATTTCAACAACATTGATTGTGAAATTTGTTAACAGTTATTAATTATTAAAGGCGTTATTGATATCAAGTAAATTTATAACAGGAATCTTTAAATCAAGTTACATACTTCTATTTCAGAGTTTTCTGTCTCGACTCCTGAGAGATCGATTTACAAGTGCAGCTGTTACAATGTTTTATGATTCAAGTGATAATGATGATGTTCTGTCTTCAACAGAACTCAAAATGCGGATGATGGGTGAAATTTACACGAAATACCGCGGTCCACGATTAGATTCCTGGAAGGACCATGTGAGGCGCATGGAAATGCACTGGAACCTGATTGGTCTAACGGATGATGATGACGGGTTGCGCTGTCTATCCCTTGCCCGTTCTCTAAAATGCGAAGATGGTATGATGGCTGGACATTACCTCTGCGACCTTTATAAAATAGCAGACCCTCTCACGCCTTACAAAGACGTCCTGGCCAAGTTTGATGACGTGTTTTTGCCAATGGAGGCACTGTACAAGAAGGAGTTCTTATGTATGCAACAGGACCCCAATGAACCACTGGAGTTCTACATCAGGGACATGCAAGCAAACTACCGCGTCTGGTGGGGTGAGGATATTAAGTTCCTGATATCAGCGATTATCCAGGGGATATGGAATCAACATCTGAGAAATCTTCTTTATGGGGAGGAATTCAGCTCAGTCCAGGCCCTGCAAGAGCGGGCACTGGCCATCAAGGCAAGGATTGCTAGTCGTACTTGTTTACGATGCGACCAGTTTGGCCATCTTCGAGCAAATTGTCGGTGGGGTAGCGACCAACGATTGCGTGATGCATTCGCTGGTCTCAGAACGCACCAAAGAAGATATATTCATGGAATTCAGTGCTGAGAAAATTTGCTATCCGTAAGCGTTTGTTATCTGTCCCGAAGGATCTCGCAAACCGCTGAACCGATATTGTTCATCTTTACAGTGAAGCTTCTTTTAGGTCATGGGAAGGTTTTAAACTATTTTTGGGGACGGTGTCTTCAAACCCCTCCTCCCTCAAAAAAAATTTTGAACTCAACTTTAAAATGGGATGAGGTCGACTTTACCCCCTCCTTCCTTAAGTGCCCCTAGATGATTCTAGGGGTGTAGCCGCTAGTTACAGAAAAAATTACACTTCTCAAGTTTTGGACACTGGTGGAGTGAGAGTAAAAACAGTACAATGTTCACTCCCTCTATGACCATGACCTCTACCCCCCCCCCCACTCCCTTGTATAAAAAGTTAACTTGGAATAGTAGAATTACTACATTGAGTAAAGCTTTGCTTGGGAAATTATATCGTCCTAAGATTTCGTTGCTCTTATTTTGTGTATAAAAGTATAATATTTATTTACTGGATTGTATTATAGACAGATTTCCAATGATATTAAATTTTAAAAAATATAATATTAAACCCGGGGACGACCTAACAAAACTGGTAGGATTTTTATTTCATTTTTCGTGGAAAATTGTCTGTATTACGATGCTATATATTATTTTTCAGTATGGCTGAGGATTACCGGTTCTAATCCAGTGGATATGATTCGGTTTCGAAGCCATGAATAAATCTTTCTTGTTTATATGACTAAATTGTAAAATAAAATGAACACAGTTTGAAAATGAATATATTGAGTTTATTAAATGTTTCTATTTGTTGACTACAATTTAATTAATAAATTCTATTACATTTAGTTTAAATATTATGTTCTTTTAGTCATTACAAAAGTAGGATAACAGTACACTTCTTAGGTAAAAAGGCAGCTTTAACAAATGAAATAATTCAAAACAAAATATTTCGTAATTTCAGCCGTTTTTGTAGACTGCCTTAGTAAATAAGGTACCCCTCAACCATTTTTTTCGAATTAATTTAGTTCTTATACCCAGGGATGTATCAGGAACAAAGCCAATAAATTGTAGTACATCCCAAATGATAATACACAAAATTACTCCTTCAATAGATTACAATTAGTGGCTGAAACGTTGGGACACTCAACTTAATAACCAAAATTCAATTTAAGTCTCCAAAGTTGTTGAGCCAACGAATAAGAAATAAATAACACTTTGGGGACTAAGGGCCTCTCCTTCTCTGGTTACACCTGTTAAAAAGGACGTAAATTCCTATAGATTAAGAAGATATAAATGGTATGAAAGTTAATTGGAGTTTAAATCTTTTTTCGCAATTTTTATTTATACAAGAAATCTAACTGTTATACAACTTTATCAAGTGACTTAAAGAACCAACTTTTCATTAAATTCAATTTGATAAAAAATAAAATATCAAAAGGTATTGACATTTTACAAAAATTAATGTTTTTTTTGAAAATCTAAAATTACCCTCATAAATTAAACCCTTTGCCTCAAACTTTTTCAAAATAAATCCAGCTCATACTAATTTTGATTTTAAATCTGTTTTTTAACAACATTATGTATTCTTTAACTTCATAATAAATTTCAATGACTGCTTTATTGGGACAAAAAAAAACAATTTGATTAGGAAAAATAAAATTACAAAAAATCAATTAATAACATGCAAACAATATAAAGGCATGATCACATAAATTAGTTATAAGCTCAGCAATATATAAAAAAAACAATAAAATAAGCATCATTTCAACAATATCTACAAAAAACATTTTTAACAAAATATAAAACTTGAGCAGGAGGTTTTCTCTTATGATGTAAAGAGAATAGTTAATCTTCGCATCGTATTATAAACACCTTTCCGCAATTATTAAAATAAAAATTATAAGAATAAAACCAGTTTTGTTAGACCCAAGGGACCGAAGGCCCAGGCTATCAAAACTGGTATCAATTTAAAAAAATTTAACTTAATATTTGTAGAAAATTGAATGTAATACGATGCTAAATTTGATTTTTCAGTATGGCTGAGAACAGGTTCTTATCTTGGGGATATTAATCGGATTCGAAGCAATACTAAAAAAAATTATTTAAGCTAACAATAGTTTTAAAATGTGTTGAACATTCTTTAAAAGAGTGACTGCCGAGCCTTGATGAAAAAAGTGTTTAAATGGTAAAAGCAAGTTAAAAAGGTTTTGCTTTGAAGTTGTGTTATCCATTTAAAAGGGGGAATGACAAGCAAATATTTAAAGTTCATTTATCATTCAAAAACTTGCAAAAATACTTTTTACATTTTGAAGTTTGGTCAGACATGTATCAAGGGGTATAGGAATAGGACAATGGACGATAAACACTCGCATCGTATTATGGACAGCTTTCCACAGATACAAATATTATAAGATAAAAAAAAACAGTTTTGTTAGTCCCCAGGACAAAAGAACCGGGCAAGACAAATGGTATTAATATTTTGATTTTTATGTAATATTCGGGGAAAAGGGTCTATAATAAGATGCTATACATGATTATTCATTATGACTGACATGACAACCGGTTCTAATCCAGCGGATGTTAATCGGTTTCGTAGCCATACTGGAAAAAGCCCTATTTCTAGCTTAAATTGATTCTTAATATCATGCAAATTAATAAAGTTACATAGGTAAATAACAAGACAATAAAATGAAATGAATATAACAAGCAGATTTGGACTAATTTTGAGGAAAGGAAACTTTCTTAATCGATGAAGTTTTAACCTGAAATAAAAAAAGTATAATTTAACAATATAAAATAGTTATGTGTTGCCCCTGATTACTGATTTCATACACTTTTGCATTTAACCGTATTTAGGAAATAGAAGTAATAAAACGTATGGTTATCCTATAAAATAAAGTAGTACGTTTTTTTGGCTGAAGCTAAAGAAAATATTAGAAAAATTGTTTATAATTTCTAATGAAGCCTTATAAATTTATGCGACGCGCCCTAGTCTTCATTTTTGATGCGGTCTGGGCAGAGCCGAACTCAGATACTCGTTATGGAGTGAAATCACTAGGTGTTGCTATCATTGCTATACTTGAGAATATTATTTATAGCTAACACAACTTAAATATATCATGTAAAGTATTTTACTAGGTACTTGTAAGATAATTATAAAAATATATGGATTACCTGAGCCAGTATTTGAAGCAGCTTTGAAATAAACCATGAACTGTAAGAATATCATGTTGTATATATCTTAATATATTGATCCATAACTAGTCTATATATTGTCTATATTAGGAGTCCACAGGAATCTAAAGGGATAAGACATTGGCTGATAAAATGGTGTACGTCCCCAATCATGATGCAATAAATCACCCCTTCTGCAGATTATAATTAGTAGTTGAAACGTTTGGATACCTAACTAAATGATCCAACCAATGAAAATTCATTAAAAGTCTCCAAAGTTGTCAAGCCAACGGATAAAAAACGTTATTATAAGACTTTGGGGACTAGTGTAATAAACAGCTCAATGTCCCCACCCTGCTACATTGTAAGTCAATGTGTTTATATTGAATCCAGGTATGATCTCTGGAAGACATCCAGGTTGTTGGCCAGGAAGGATGCCTCGTTTCTCAACACCTTGGATCTGCTGCAAACCTGCACAAAAATATATTTGATTTAATTTATAAATTTTCTGATATGGGCGTTTTTGAGATACACCAAAATTAAGGCCGTTTTATGTATCCCGTCCAGTCCTCTAGAATTCATCCAGTTAAGATCATATAATTTGATATATTATTACTTGGATGTTGCACCAGATTTTCATGTACTTTAATAAAGTGATTCTCGCAGCGGACTAAAATAGCGATACCACCGATTCACCCCCTTTATCCCATCGTCTCCCCTCCTGTTGGATGAACGAACTGACCAATAAATGAGGCCAAGTTAGCAACCTAAATTGACGACAAATTTTCCCCTGTCATAAAATCTTTATCCATTGATAATATAAAACTCTGATCAAAACAAAACCTACCTCTTCTAGTTCCTTAATAGTTCTATCAATCTGTTTCAATTCTTCCTTCATATCCGCAGTACTCTCATCAACCTTAATAATAACAATTATAATTATTGGTTGAAAAGTTTGGACACTGTTTGAGTTCTTCCTTCATGTCAACAGTACTTTCATCAACCTTAACAACAACAATTATAATTATTGGTTGAAAAGTTTGGACACTGTTTGAGTTCTTTCTTCATATCTGCAGTACTCTCATTAACCTTAATAATAACAATTATAATTATTGGTTGAAAAGTTTGGACACTGATTGAGTTCTTCCTTCATGTCAGCAGTACTTTCATCAACCTTAACAACAATAACTCCATTAATTACAGTTATTGGTTGAAAAAATTGTACATTTTTTTACCAATCAATCAGGAGGTAACAAAAGTACCAAAAGCTAACAAATAAGAGGGCGTGATAATAAATTGTTGTTACTAGATTAATTTACAGATCAATGTCCCCTCCTTCCCTGTTAGAAATATCTAATTTAGGTATGATCTCTAAATGATGGAGGGATTTACTCCCTCCACATTCATTCTTTTTTCTTTTAGGGAGGGGGGAACCATATTTCTAAGGGGTTGTTGGAGAGAGTTGACGACCTACAACATAGCCTAAAACCTACCCTTATATTGCTTTAAAAATGTAGAATCATTGGTCTTCCAGTTTCCGAGATCTTATCAGACAAACACACAACACATAAAAGTCGCAATTAGTGTAAAATATGATTTTTCCTAATTGTTTATTATAATATCTTAAATTAATTCCAAACGAATTCGAATTTTTAACCGCCCTATTTATTCTTTTTAAATCATAATTCAATGATTAAATTGACCAATTGACCAATTTCATGAATACTAAAATAATTAAAAATTCTTTTGCACAATTTTGATAATTAATCAAAATATTGTAGGTCACATTCATTACTTATCCCAACATTAATCTTCAATGAATATAATTAAACAGGGAGGCATTTGTTCAAAGTAGAAAATAAATCTAAACAAGAATAGTTGTCATGAAAATAGGACGCTTTGATCAAAAAGTTATAAAATTTAAAAACTTTGGGGACCATCGTTTTAAATGTCACAAGGGCCATACAAATGACGAGAAATTATCGAATAATTGTTTTCATTGGTGGAAGAATTGAAAACTTGATGCCTTTATTTTTCAAAAAGGCATAATCTATCCGTCTGTCCGTCCCTTAAGATCTCGGTAACCACTAAACCGATCGGATTCTACTCTTTGGATAACAAAGATAGAGGAGACAATGGCTTCCATCTTTATGCCATTCGTTAGCTTAGAAAACGTCTTTTGGGGGTAACGTACGTTTTAGTCATGGTTAGCATTGTGTAAAGTACTTTTACACAAATACTTTTATACAATAGGGGTAGTTTTTCCAGGGAACTAAAGGGATAAGACAATGGCCCAAAATTTGATGTACTTAATTATGATAAACAAAATTACTCCTTATTTAGATTACAATTAGTGGTTGAAATGTTAGGACAACCAATCAAAATTCAATATATTAAGCCAAAGTCATTATAAAACTTTGGGACTATATTATTAAACAATCTGATGTCCCCTTAGTTAAAAAAAAAAAATAAAAGTTACCAGATGGCAAAGTCTTGCAAAAGTTGATGACAGCTCCTGTTGGACTTGGTGGGAACAATTAGCGCTGGTCATGTCAACAATCAACCT
>LS043606.1:12066-22149 GCA_900241095.1 Acartia tonsa | reverse complement strand
TAACGAAAGTCATGTACTGAACCGTCATTGTCTCCCGGTCATGACTACATAGGTCTTGTGAGACGTATGTCAAAAAAAACCTGTTTTCTATCCAGGACACCGGTGAATGCTCCACTTTAAATTTGGTGGATACTGCCAATTTTTTTGTGCAGAAAAAAAAGTGTGACTGGTGTGACTTTTTCTTTCTTCTGTACCAACAACTTTTTTATCCTCTGCAAAATCTCAGGGGACAATAACACAATCAATTTTGAATTAGAAAATTATGAAAAACGTTTTATTAAAAAGAAATCCTCTTTTGAATATAAAATATAATTCCTAAAACTGACAATGTTTCCTAAGAAAGATAGCATAAAAAAACATCCCCAAATTTAAACTTAAAAAAAAGTCTAAAACCATATCAGGACCCACATAAAAGAAAATAATGAAATCTTAAGCTTTAGAAAAAAACCTTACTTCTTGATTTGCTGGAATAAATATTTATAGCTTAGTTTTAATTGCAGTTTTCCACGAATAGTATTCAATTCCGTTTTTTTTGTCTTCTAATTTTAATTTGGAAACTAACAAAAGAAATGTATAACTAACCTATTTATTAAACGACTTTATGATTTGACTTAAAAATGAGTTCATTTACTTAGAAATGTGACTTTATGACTTAAACAAAATAAAATCATTACAAAGTTTTTAATGTTTTGGATATAAGTTAATTACCTATATTTATCCTAAATGTTTCCCATGACTATAAGAAAATAAAATGTAAGTTTGAATTTAACAAAGCATTTAATATACAATCCAAGAATATTCTTATTATTTTTTAAAAGAACGTTGGAGGTTTTACATGCCAGTAGAGAAAAAGTACAATAGTTTACAATAGATACGATACATTTTCTAGTTTCTTAAGAAACCGGTTTTAATCCCGTGGAAATGTATCGGATTCGGAGCCATTATGAAAAATATATTTTAGGGAAAAATATCCACCCCAATGCAGGAAAGAATAAGTTGCAACTGGAACAAAAATGTTAAACTTCAAGTTTTTTTCTTCGAGAAAATATTTGCAAATTCCATTGATTCCTAGCACGTTCAAACATAGAACATCTTTATCTGTAATACAAGATAAAAATGTTCATATAACTTTGCATCGGCAAGAGAAAAAAAAACAAATATTCTATTTAAAAAGATCGCCTACCTAGCAAAAAAAGCATAAATTATAGTTTCAAACGTAAAACTTATTCGAGTAACTGAAGCCTACAAATGTATTTATAAGGGTTGGCAGTCTGAATCCGAAATCCGTCCAATTTTTGGACAATTTTTGAATCCAGAATCTGAATCCGCAATCCGTTATTTTAATAAGGGATTCGGATTGTTAATTGTTAGGTTAGGTTGAGTAAGGGTTAGAAAATTGCCGTTGTATGGTCTAGAAATAGGAGAAAAGCTACTGTGAAAATATGAAAAACACGCAGCTTTAGATTTTTCCAAGTACCCGATAAAATTTAATCCCTTAATATATTTTTAAAAATGCCTTTTAAAATATAGAATCCGTTAAAAAAATAAGAATCCGGAATCCACGGAGTAATCCCTTTCATTTTTGGGCGGATTTTTGTAAAAATCCGAATCCGGTCCAAAACTTGGACGGATTGCCAACCCTAGTAACTGAAGCTTACAAATATATGTATTTATGTAATTTTTATCTCTTGATAATTATAAATTACAGATGTTTAAGTTATGTCAGGAATTCATAATACTCTTACCATTTTTTAGTAGATTATGAAAATCATAATGGTACTTCGTTCATATAAATAACATTTTTGTATTTTAATTTTAAAGTGTGTGCCCAATTCAATGACTCTTGGGCCAACAAAATAGTTTACCTTAGCTTTCTGGCTGCATGATCCACGTACTGTCTCTTAAACAACCTAAATTATTTATTCGTTAAAACACAACAGTTTTAAAAATATATTTTTTTTTACAAATTACCAATTTTATTAGGTATGCTTTAACGAACAACACACATAGCTCTATGAGTGCAAATATCCATAAATCAAAGGTATTTTGTAGCAAAAAATCTCAAATTTATATAAAAAAACGATTGAATTTTTAATTTTTATATAACCACGGGGTGGGGACCATGTGCCGACTTTCAATTGGGTCTTAAAATATCAACCAATAGCGTCGGAAATATAGATACAGCCAAGTTGCTACAAAAGAGCAGAAATCAATTTGCTGGCAGACGAAAAAGGCCCCCATTATTTGGGCCAGGTAGTTGTCTAGGTTATTATACATCTATACTAATACATCAATTTAAAAAAAAATATGTTACCTCATCTTGGCCTGGTTAGTCCAAGTCAATCTTTCATACGAGTACACAATGCCATATACCATTCCTAAAACACAATAGAAAATACAAGAGATTTTTAAGAAAAAAAATATTAAAAATTGTAGAATTTTATTAATTTCATTCTGAATAGTTTCAAAATATACCAAATTTTAATTCTGTAAATATAAATATATAGATAAATGCTAAATTTCTTATTTAAAAGAAAAAAATTGCACATTTTAATTGAAAACCAGGCGGATGCGCTGCATTAACGGGCATCCGTATTCAAAGGAAGAGGAAGGAATCCCCCAAATTCAAAAATTAGATTCTCTAAAATGAAGAACTCATTCGGTTTGGTGGTAAAATATACAAACAATTTGTTTGTTTGTGTAGCTATTGTTTCTTAGTGTTTGGTAGTTATACAATTAGTACTTAATTTCTTATAACAACCTTCTATCTAAACTTCTACCTAAAACTCAAGACTTTGAGAAAAATATTTCATATTATGAATAGTGAGAAGTAAAAATGAAAGATTAATATGCTAAGGTCAGGTAAGTGAGACATTTAAGATAAAAATTGCATGCTTAAATACATCTGTTTTAAGTCTCTGTAGGAAAATTAATTTTCTCTTTACTAAAAATTGTTAAAGATTTGTCTTTTTACAAAACATTTTTTTGTTCTTGAGAGAGAGGACAATGTGCCTTTTCTTACACTTGTCTCCAAAGTTTTATAAAAATGTTTTCTTATTTGTGGGATTAACAACATTGGGGACTTAGAAATAAGTGTTAAGTGAAAAATTTAAACTTCTACAAAATTGGTTATTTTGTGTTTCATCATTGGGAATGAACATCAATTTATCGGCCACTGTCTTATCCCTTTAGATCACTGGTATTTGTTACAAATTAAATCAAGTCTAAGAAGATATGTGACGCAGTTGCGCCTCCCTGCAAAGTTTAATGCTACACATTTAGAATTTAAAACAATTTGTTCCAACATTGAGAATGCAATTGTGCATTGGTTAATGCAAGTTTCTGTAAAATAAATCTATTTACAGAGTGAATTAAATAGACATAAATAAAGTGTAAATACATATTCTCTCCCATACAATTCTATTTGTACTTCATGTAGTTTTCAATTCAGCCAGGGACTAGGTATGGATAAAATATTTTCCAGTATGGCTTTGAAACCAATGAATAACCATTGAATTAGATCGGGTTCTCTGCCACACTGAAAATCATGTAGAGCATGTTATAGACAATTTTCCCACGAACATTGAAATAAAAACAATAAAATTAATTCCAGATTGTTTAGACAGGGCCTAATGTCCCATGGAGCTAAAAAACTGGTTTAAATCTTAGTTTTTTTCATTTTAGTATCCGCGGAAAGCTGTCTTTAATAATGGGGTATAGGGAGGGGATCGTTAATTTAGACCGCTACAAATTTCACTTGTCAGAGTACATAATAATCTGGTGTAAGATCCAGGTAATAATTAATCCTTTTCAATCGTATTTCTGTTCTCTAAATTTGTGAGGTTGCCACATAAAGAAGGGTTTTAAATCACTATGGCAATTAAATGCACTGCATCTTTTCTCACACATGTTCTTACCTTCCCACAAAAATTTTTAATATTGAAAAATAATTCAATTTAGATAAACGTAAACATATTTCTTTGGGCATTAAAATCTGTACAAAGTCATTAAATTAGAAATATATGATATAAATTGATGTAGAATATACGTGGGTATTATAACAGGAGAAAAATATTGTCAATTTATCTTGCAATTTCCCCTCGCTTTCCAATAGGAGGGAAGGGGATGGGGTAAAGGAGGGGGATTGAGATAGGAGATCATTATTTTAGCCTGCTAGAGAGTTCACTTTATCATAGAACATGAAAATCTCGTGTAAGATCCAAGTAATAATAATTCCATTATGATATAATCAAAATTAAATTTCAATAACAATAAACAACCAATATCCTAGTCAGTTCTACCTGGGTAACCATGAATTGAATAGATCACTGTCTACTTTGCCCAAAATAGATTAAACACAGGTAAACTTTTTTGCAAATAGTCCATTGGTCGGTCTGGAAAGCTTACATGTCTTACATGGATCTAAAGGGATAAGACAATGGCCGATAAATTGTTGTACATAATCAGTGATGATACACAAAATTACCAGTCTAGTAGATTAAAATTAGTGGTTGAAACGATTGAACACTGAACTTAGTGATTCAACCAGTCCCCAAAGTTGTTAAGCCAACTAATAAGAAACGTTATTATAAAACTTTAGAGACTAGAGTAAAAAATAGCCCATTTTCCTCTCTCTCTGCATTTTTTAGCATGTTGTTGAACATTTAATATATTTGCTAGAATGAAGAAACACTTTAGTTCTGAATTGTATCTGTTTTTCTCACTACATTGTAAGTAATTTCTATTTACAAGAAGAAGAAAATAGAAATAGTTTGTTGCATTTAGGAGGGTTCAATCACCCCCGCAAAACGACTTGATTTCACATTACCCCATCCCCACCCCTCCTATACTGGATGAACGAACTGAGTTCCATCTTAGCAACCTATATTGACGACAATTTTCCCATGTAATAATATTCACGTATATTCTATTTAGGTATGTTACTTTTGCTGACATGAAATAACACTGCATTTAAATATACAACTAACTACAGTAGAGTGCGTGCATCTTATAGGAAGGGAAAGATAAATGGAAGAAAAGTCTTATTTGCTGATATTTACAAAAAAGGAATTGGGTGGCAAACAAAGAGAAGTGGGTACAGAGAGGGAAGGGACATTGGACTATAAATTCCATAAATAAATTATAAAGAAAATTAAACTTGAAAGAAAACTTGAATACTAATTTTAGACCCACTACTTATTGCGTGACCCCTAATTATTTTCAATAATCGGTATATTACATGGATGTTGCACCAGATTTTCATGATATCTAATAGAGTGATACTCACAGCTAGCTAAAATGATAATACCCATCCCCCCCCCCATCCAGCCCCTTAATCACATCATTTCCCCTCCTACTGGATGAACGAACTGACCAATAAATGAGGTCCATATTAGCAACCTGAATTGACGAAAAATTTCCCTCTGTCAATATATCCACATATTCTACATCCAATTTTCCAATACAGTTGTGCAATGTGCATCTTAGGATGTAGTTAAGTATTGTATTTGGTATTCTAATTAAATACACAAATACAGAAAAAGGGATTAAAAACAGAGTTGGATCTTTAAATCATTTCAATGGTGCGCCAGATCGGGTACGCCGAATTTCAGCCAATCACAGCGCGGCATTTCGTAAAATGCTGTGCTCTCATTGGTGGAAAGTTGGCTCACCCCGATTTGGCGCACCATTGAAATGATTTAAAGATCCAGCTCTGGACAGCAAAATATTTGAGGAACGATTTTATGTAAAACGTATTTAAGGAAAGGTTTAAAGTGAAACGTAAAGTTATCTTTCAGGGATCTAAAGGGCTAAGATTGATAAATTGATGTACATTGTAAGTACATACCCAATGATAACACAAATATACACCTTCTCTAGATTACAATTAGTGGTTGAAACTTAATGAACTAACCAATCAACATTTAATATAAAAGTCCCTAAAGCTGTATGCCAACTAATAAGAAAACGTTATTATAAGACTTTGGGGACTTATCTCCTGATAAAGTTGTAAATTTTTGTTTATCATAATTTGGGCTGTAAAACAGTTAATCGTCCTTTGTCTTATCCCCTTCCAAAAGTTTGTGTTTACCTGTAAAAGCTAGAACCCTCCATCCAACAGTTTTGAAGAGTAATCCTCCAAGTATCAGTCCACCCATGGTTCCCTAAAAATTTTATTATGATGAGATTTTTATTTATTGTACAGTATTATAAAGTACTAGCGGCTACGCCCCTAGAGTCCTCTAGTGGCACTTAAAATGTTTTTTATTATATTTAAAATATGTCTATGTTGAGTTTGACGTTTATGTTTGCGTTGAACTCCCTTTCTAAAATCCAGAAACGTAAAAAAATTTCGATTTATTGTGATTTCTCTTTGGAGGGTGGTGGTACCCTCCCCCAAAATAGTTAAAAACCTTCCTGGGACCTATGAGAATATACCCTGTTAAGAAGAACCCAATCGGTTCAGCGGTTAGCGAGATCCTTCGGTACAGACACACACACAAACAGACAGACAAACATCCTGTTACTTTAGTATAAGGATTAAGCTTTTTTTGTCTGTAGTTTAATATTTTGATAACTACTGAACAGATTGAGTTCTCCATTTTATAGAAGCTTCTAATGGGTCCCTGGATAGTTTTGGCTGTTAAATTTTTAAACTAAGTATATTTTTAAGCTATTTTCCTGCTTTCCTTATCTACTCAATTGAAATTGGAGCTTCTAGATGCTAGGAGCGCAGCCGATAGTTTTACATATTTCCTTCGAAAAAAAGCCTATTTAACTCCAGAGAAACATGTTAAGAAGTTTCTTATTTGTTCCAATGATACTTAAGTTCCGTAAACAGGCGTTTTCCTGGAACTAGATTGTTCTAAAAAATTGTTTCTGGTCTGATTTGTACCTTATCTGTTGCAAAAAATAGAGATCATGCAACTAAAGATTAATTAATCTTTTCTCCAATATCTTTATGCTTCTAAAAAATTCTAAACCTTTCATTAAAGGGAATCCTTTGATTCAAATCGACATTGAAAAGTAAGTAAGTTATATATTAGCTACGCTCTTATTAAAGACGTTGAATAAATTCAAAGTCTGCGTCTAAATGTACTACATAAAGTAAAGCTTTTTACACTAAAACTTGGCACAACCAACTACTGGTAGTTTTTCTCAAATATTTTAGTAATATTAACTTATTTTTTCTTCTTAACAATCCTTTATCATTATTTAATGACAAAATGTATTGTTTATGTCATTAGAGTACCTAAGTAATAATATTCTTACATTATTTTTATTATTTTCAAGTGTTTGTTTGTACATTAGGATCTCACTAAACCTGAACCTATTGAGTTTCAGGTTGTAGGCTATTTCGAAGTATTAGGAAGGGTTTGAGCTATTTTAATGCTCCTACCTCCCCCTTCAAATACAGAGCCCATAGATGCTAGGGGCGCAGCTGCTAGTGTCTAATTTAATAGCTTAACAGGCAAGAGACAAAATAAGTATAATTATTAGGTGCATCATTCTTGTATATAAACAAGGATGACACCATCAATAAAAGCGAAGCTCTATAACGGTAGAACAAACGAACATTAACATTTGTGAGTGTCAGAACTGAATACTCAGAATATAAATGTTTAAAATTCGAAACAAAATGTAAGTAGATTTGTTGAAAAATTGCTTAAAAACAGAATTATGTTTAAGGACATACTACGATTTTTAGGACAAAATTGTAAAGATACTTAGCTTATAACATTCTACATTGTTGTCATAGGAACCGAAAATCAGATCAATCGGATTATTATATCACGTAAAAATTTGTTGTTAAAAAAGTTAAAAAATCAACATGTTTAAAATGGACGTACGGAAATTCTGGTAACGATTTAAGTTTAGAGTTACTACGCTTTTGTACTTAACTAATACAGGAATCACTATGTAAAGTTTGAAATCGATAGGACAATTCCAACATGCTTAACTTAACGAAAAAAGCTATCCCTTCCTACTCTAATTATAGAAGAGATTCCTTTTTAAAAAGAAAAAACAGGTTTCGGCTGCCGCGGTTCAGCCGGGAATAAGTCTCTAATTCAAACCAGTTTGGAGGTTTTATAAAAAAAAATTGAAAGAGGGATTGTCATATTTGAATCAAATTTAGACTTCTAGCTGATTTTTAAAACTGTAAAAGGTTGATTTTCCTTAAGTTTACTGGCGGCTGACAAAAAAGAACTCTTATCTTGATTCCTCAGCCAGGGAAATCCATGAAGATTGGACTGATACGTGTGTGCAATGGGCACTTGTAAATTTACAACTTTTTATTTCCGCTTACCATTAATTCTTTTCTAATTTAGACCCTTAAAAAATTTTCCAACATGCTGTTAAATGGGGTATCAAATTTTGTTGTTCTGGTAATTAAAGAAAGGTGTTATAACTTATGTTCCTAATAATACAGAAACTTACTCTTCATATAAGGAAGATTATTAACATGTAAAAAATGTACCTATTATATATATTTTACGAGTTTTTTAGGGGGATGGGGGCAGAGTAGGGTTTCATCACACCTCTCCATCACAAAAAAAGGTATTATATGAAAAATCAAATTAAGTCACTCTAATTTGAATAGGCAAATTTGAACTAAATGGGAATAAAAATATAACAAGTAGCAAATTAAAGGAAACTTTTTCAAGTTTTGGCAGCCAAGAGTAAACAAATAAATTTCTAAGCAAACTGTTAGGAAACAAGAAAAACTTGGTCCACAAATGGCGCAGCAAAAAATACAAGGTTCTAAAATGAAACTAAACTGTTTTAAATTGTTAAATAGAAAACGCCTAGCCCCTACATGGCCTAAATAGCAGTGTTTCGGAGCCGGAGCCGCCTTATTTTGCTGGAGCCGGAGCCGTAATTTTCATTAAAAACGGCTCCGGCTCCGGACTAGATAAAAAGATTTTTTACAAATTATAATTTGGTAACTCTGTTTTGTCATGTGCAAATGCTATTTTTAAGTTTTTCAAGTCCATTTTTATCAAAAATTGAACTTTTAAAACCTTCAAGTCAAAAATAAAAAAAAAGTTTTATGGGGGAAAAAAAATATGTCGAGATTTTCTTGATTTAAGGCCGGATCCGGAGCTGTATTTCCAGATACGGCTCCGCGGAGCCGGAGCCGCACCAAAATCAAACGGCTCCGAAACGCTGCTAAATAGTATCCAAACCCTTACGGGGCTACACTGTATCCAATATAACCCAACCTATAACACCAACACACGAAAAACTAACCACTCCATAACTAATTTAATCTAAATAAGGGGATGTTATTGGCCTTTATTTAATTAACAGTTGATTATTAGTATATTATAGAACATATATTAATTTTAATTAGCTTATTAAATTATTGTAATCAAAAAAAGTAGAGCTTTCAACATATTCTAGCATTAAAATATAAGTGTGTTATTTTTTCCATTTCCATTTTTTTTTTCCATTGAACAAGTTGTATATCGCGCAACAATGAAGCATTGAATGAACACAAAAAGCTGTTTTAGTGTGTAAACTTCATCATATAAATTGCTCACAGGGAAAGAGAATAGCGACATAACAAAAGACGCTAAAAAAGTTTAATTTCTTCTACTTGATATTTTACGCAGATCATATAAATATATGTCATGACTTCTAAACAATTCCCTAAAAATGCACTTTCTAGATTTCCAACTAACAGACGGATAACCCTGGGTAAGTGTATGTGTTGCTTGATAATAATTACGTGATCTGATCATTACGGACGGGCTGACAGACGAAGGTAAATTTTTGAGTTGCCTAATTAATAAAAAATTAACATCATTGACATCATATGAATGCTACCTCTTAACTACCTATCGAGCAGAGAAACCCATCTTCTTTTTTTAAAATGAATTGAAAATAAGGGAAGAGCGGTAGTGTTTTACCTTTTGTGTTAGGTTAAATTGGGTACAGGATGAGGGATCTGCAGCAGGTATAGGCATATACAGGTTTAAGAACCCCGCAGGTTTCAGGAATAAAATAGTTATTTCTCGCATCGTATTATAATCGGCTTTCCGCGGATATAGAATGTACAATTATAAGATTAAAACCAGT
>LS042497.1:0-13363 GCA_900241095.1 Acartia tonsa | reverse complement strand
ATTCAGGAAATGTAGTTGGAAGAGTTGAACAGAAATTGACTTTGTTTGCCCCTAGTTATCAGGTTAGTATTTATATTCTTAATTTCTTTTCAAAAGCAAAGCTGTCCTTTTAAAGGTGAGGTCAATGACTACTTTAATTTATTTTCCGGCGTTTTTACATTTTTAAAAGTATCTTGCTTAGCAATGTTAATATGTATCCAGCAATGTTAAGGCACCGAATAGTTAGGGCAACGCATGGACAGGGCAACTCAGGTATAGACCCAGCAGGGTTAGGGCCCCTCACAGGGGTTAATCATAGGAAAACCTTATATTTAAAGAGAAAATAATTCGTTTAATGAGGAGTAGAAACCTTAATGTTCTAACTCCAAGGCTAGGGGTGAGGTGGCTCATCCTCACTTTTTGCATTTATGTTTCTTATTGTACACCTTAAATGAATATTTTCACATACCGGTCTCTTACATATTTAAGGGGACGTGGGAAGGAGGTTCAAATATATTATATGTTGTGAACACTCAAAAATTTATTCAAGGTTCTGGATAGCAATGGTGAGGTTGTGTTTGAGATTGATGGACCTTCAAATTGCTGCAGTCCGTGCAAGTAATACATTTCTATATATTTAACAATTATCATTTTTACAAGCTACACTACTTATTTGGTCATTAAGAAACAATTTTTAATCTACTTAAAGTAGTAATTCTTAAGACTATTAAAGATTAAATAAAAGAAAAGTTAACCTGGATAACCTAGGACTGGATAAGCCAATCATTAAGCTTTGACTAAATCTTATGATTAAGCAGCTTAACTCTTTAATTGCACAACCTTTGTCTGGAATTCCTAATTGTGGATAGAAATAAGTTAAATCTGTTTTGGGCTAAATCATTCCCCTTCTCTTACTACCTGAGTTGTGCATCTGACATAGCAGTTGTAGTAACTTATTACTATTCTACACAATTGTCATTGCTGAACTCCATTTCAGATCCTGTTGCTGTGGTTGTTGTGTACAAAGAAATGTCGTCTTTGGTATCACTGATGTTAAGTCAGGCAGACAGGTAAAACATGTTGTAAATCTTAAATAATGAAAGTACACAAAAACATGTTGTGCCTTTTTGTACAAAGAAATATCATATTTGATATAATTTTTGTCAAATCAGGCAGACAGGTAAAATATGTTTAATGTAATAAAGAGTACAATAAAACATGTTATGATATGTGTTCAAAGAAATGTCCTATTTAGTAACACTGATGTCAAGTCAGGCAGACAGGTAAAACATGTTGTAGATGTTAAACACAAAAAAAAGTACACAAAAACATGTTATGCAATTTTGTGCAAAGAATGTCGTTTTTGGTATAACTCATGTCAAGTCAGGCAGACAGGTAAACTTGTTGTAAGTGTTAAATACAATAAAAAGTACAAAAAAACATGTTGTGCTTTTTGTACAAAGAAATATTGATTTAACATAATTTATTACAAGTCAGGCAGACAGGTAAAACATGTCTATGTAATAAAGAGTAAAGAAAAACATGTTATGTATTTGTGTACAAAGAAATGGCATATTTGGTATCACTTATATCGAGTCATGTAAACAGGTGAAACATGTTACACATTTGTGTACAAATAAATGTCGTCTTTGGTATCACTGATTGATGTCAAGTGAAACAGTCAAACATGTTAAGAATTTTTTTATGCAATAAAGAGTACGAAAAAAAACATGTTATGCATTTGTGTACAAAGAAAGATCAGGGAACAAATTAAACATGCTGTAAATGCTACATACAAGAAAACATGTTGTAAAGTTTACTAAAAGTTAAAATTTAAAAAGTACAGGGACTTACATATTATTATATAACAGTTCTGTTTATTTAGGTTGGCAGTATCAACAAAGAGTGGAATGGAGTATTAAGGGTAAGAAATATATTACTATAGATCAATGTTTAGGTAGTTACTCTTGCAATCATTATTCTTTGGAAAGATAATCTTATAATTAAACTGATTTAGAATGTAAAGTTCAATTAGGATGTTGGGAAGGGATGGGTTAAAAATTTGAATTTAATGGGGGGGGGGAGGAGTAGATAAAGTAAAAAAGAGAACATGGATGACAACATCCATAAGTAGCGGAGCTTAAAAATCATGAATAGATATCATGAAAAAAATACTATAGAGCAGTGTAATACAATCAAAATTAAAATTAAAAAATAAATACAAAAAATAATGAAATCACAAAACCTTTAAAGTCACGAAAACTTAAAGATCTGGGAATCGATCTAGCACCGCAATTAATAAAAAATTTTCTCGAAACTTGATGAAAATATGTAGAATATGATTATATTCAATCCTTGGTAATTTCAGTTGTCAATCCTGAATATGAAAGGAGAAAATTACGAAAATCTAAAAATCTAGGAATCGATCTAGCACCCCAATTAATACCCAAATCTTTATAAAACTTAGTGCAAATATGTAGAATAAAAAATTGATTAATCCCTCAAAATTTCAGCCCTCTATCTTGAAAGGGAATTGAGAAAATCACGAAAACTTAAAAATCTAGGAATCAATCTAGCACCCCAAATAACAGACAGATGGACAAATAATGTATAGATTAGATGCTTATATGTCATAAGAATCTTCACTAAAAATTTCAGCTGTATCTTTAATAGGAGTCGAGAAAATCACATTTCCTCCATAGCGTTACGGACTGACTGACGGACAGACAAAGTAAATTATAGAGTAGCTTCGCTGCTAAAGAGAATAAACAATTCTTATATAAAAGTACCAGGTTGATTATTGTCTCTGTGTGTCTGAAGCGGATCTTGCAACCGCTGAACTGTTATAGTGAAACTTCTTATAGGACCAGGAGAGGTTTTTAAAAATTTTCAATAAAAAATCCCTCTAAAATTCAAGCCCCCCAAAATTGAAATATAAGAACACATATAATATTGTTACAGACTGACACACTAATAATCCGTAAAAAAGCTCTATCGCAATAATTTTCTATGAACTGAGAAAAGTAATAAGTAGTGACTTGTATTTTTTGTTAGTTTTGTGTATCTTCTTATTATATATCTTTAACTAGCAGCTGCGCCCCTAGATTATAGGGGCTCTGTGTACAAAGGGATAGAATGGGGCTAGAAAAATTGAAATCCAATACTTACTTTAGAAATGAAATAGCCTAGAACCATCACAGGACCTTTATGATGCTTACTTGAAACAGAATACTCAATCAGTTCAGTAGTTAATGGGATCTTATGGTTCAGACAAAAAACTTATTTTTACTTATAGTAGATCTAGATCCCTAATCAAGGATCTCGACTAATAAGTGTAGGAACAATCTGGTCATATTTTTGGTTAGAACGTGTACAAACTTTGGTACGACTATGAGTTATTTTTTTTCTTTTCATGTCAGCCGTAAATAGTTTAGTGTAAAGCAAGATTTCGGGAAATGATATCTAGTCCATAAATTTCGTCGTTCGTATTATTGGAATAAATCATATGTGACAAAAAAATTTAAATCTTTGTCTCCTATAAATTCCTATTTGATCTTTACGGAGTATTGTGTCTGCCAGCACATCTAGGGTAACAAATCTATTGGACTTGTATTATAACCTTGATTTACAAAATTTTATTTTTAGGATGTAGTAACTAAGGGTGACAGATTCAGTCTGGATTTTCCAATGGACATAGGTAAGATTCTTAGAGAATAGCGTCGCTTTATTACTTCCCAATAAAGCTCAAAGCCCACTAAATTTTGGCTTAAGGGGGGTGTCAAAATTTTCTGGCAAAACCTTGGGCACCCCACTGGAAAAAATCGTTACACTAAAAAAGGAATTTCATTAATTTCAATTAGTTAAAACTTAAAAAAAAATATAAAAAAATAATTTGTTTAAAGTTTAAAGAAGAAAATAGCAAAGGGATGACATTTTAAATATTTTCATTTAAATACTTTTCATATACTAAAATGAAAGTACCATGATGTCTGTCTGTACCGAAGGATTTGCTAACCGCCGAACCGATATGTTTCTTCTTCACAATATAAATAGCTTCTCATAGGAAAGGTCCATAACTATTTTGGGGAGGGAAACACACCCCTCCCTAAAGAAATCGTTTTTAGAAAATTGACCCCCACCCCAACAAAAATTTAAAAAAGATTCTTTTTAAAATTAAAAATTTTAAAATTTCGGGGCCTACTTAGTACTTACACCCACCTCAATTGCCCCTATAGGCCTCTAGGGGTGTATCCGATAGTCTTAATTTAAGTTATATGGTTTTTATCCGTTATTGTGTCCTTAACCACTTAGTTAGGGAAGCTTTATGAAGGTCCGGGGATAGTTTTAGACAATTTAGCTTTTAAATAAAAGGTTTTTTCTTTCCTTTTTTATACAGAGCTACTATAATCTAGGGGCACAGCCGCTATACTAACTATATTATTGACAAGTAGGTAGATTAAGTAAATAAATGGTGAGCTCTATGATTGACTCTATAAACAGAGAAATTTTCATAGACAAGGATGACAACATCCATAAAAGCGAAGCGCTAAATTGGTATGACAGACAAACATTAACTATTGTAGAGTGTCAGAACTGAATATACAAAATATGAATATATAAGCTATAACAAAATTATACAAAAACTTGCAAAACTTCTTAAATAAAGAATTCTGTTTATAAACATACTTTTATAGTATACAAAAAATCAGATCAATTGGATAATTAGATCACAAAAAAATTTGTTGTTAAAAAAGTAAAAAAACATGTTTAAAATGGACGTACGGACATTCTGGTAATGATTATAGAGTTGCTACGCTTTCTCAATCGTACCTAACTACTATACTACAGGAATCACCATGCAAACTTTGAAATCTACAGGACAATTCTAACCTGCCTAAATTAACGAAAAAAAGCTATCCGTTCCAGACGTACGGACGGACGGACCGACCCTAATTATAGAAAAGCTTCGCTTTTAAAAAGAGTGAGAGAAAAGATAATAGGTAGAGAGAAAGAAGATAGATAGATAGAAAGAAGGACAAAATAGAGTAGATAGATAGATAAATAAAAGAACGTTCAAGCTTTTTTGCGATGGGATAGAGGGGTTACAAAAATTTTAAGGGATAAGATAATGTATTTTATAAAAGTTTGTGGGGGATAAGTATCCTAAGTTTAACCCTCCTTTGACGTCTATATATTTATAGATAGATATTACAGATGATAAACAAACAACAGACATACAAACAGTCTTTAAATTTTATCTATAGACATTAAGATTGATAGATAGAATAACAGACCGACAGACAGATAGACAGACAGACAGACCCTAATACAAACAAACTCCCAACAGACACATTTACAGAATGACAATACACAGGAGACCGAGAAAGTTCGAAAGTTTTAAAAGTACAAAAGCTAATGACCAATAAAATATTCTAAAAGATGAATTAATATTTGTCAGGTATTTTAGTAAAAATATCTGTTTTAAACTAGAAAATATACTGTACAAAATCGGGCCCTGAATTAGCCAATCATCCTTAAAAAGCAATTCCATAATTAATGCATTAGATATGTATTCATCACATCATATTATAGACAGGTTTCTGCGGATAGTAAATTAAAAAATACATATGATTAATTCAAGTTTTGTTGGTCCCAAGGGACCGAAGGACTGGACGAGAACTGGCATGATTGTTCTTGTTTTATTTAGATCTTGGTATGAAAGCAACCCTTATCGCTGCCACCTTCTTAATAGACTATCTACACTTTGAGGTATGTATCTTTATATAAAAGTAACAGGATGTATGTGTGTCTAAACTGAAGGATCTCGTTGTATATACAGTATGCACGTCCTGTATAGAAATAAAATAGCATATCAACTCTATAAATAGCTCTGTACTTTATAATTTCTCTGAAAGGTATTTTTAATTAAAAGTATCCACCTGACAAACAAAAGTAACTCTTTATTAAAATAGTTATAAACCTTACCTGGACCTTTACTGAGAATCTTTACTGAAAAGGGGAACCATATCGGTTCAGCGGTTAACGAGATCCTTCGCTATATACACACATGTTACTTTTATATATGCATTAACTTAAAACTATAAAAATATATTAGTATTTTCTTCTCACAAAAAAGTGGCAAAGAAAAAAAGCTATTTATTTTGTAATTACTTGCGTCTAAGTAATCTTTCCTGTCTTTATATATTTTCCTTTTTGGATTTATTTATGTGTAATATGTATAAAATGCGTAGTTATTTCGTCAGCAAAAAAAGTATTACGTTTATGATAGTATGCCTAAACAGTAAAAAATTATGAATCTTTACTAATTATTATTGATTTGTATAACTATGCTGATTACATCCAATAGTAGAAAGCTGTTTAAAATATCAATGAAATAGATTGAGAAAGAAATAAATGAGGAAAAGAAAGAAGCATATAGTAATTAACTAAATTAAAATCAGGGCAAGAGAAATGTATAGAAATAAGCATTACAGACTGTCAGGTAGAAGGAAGAAAAGACAAACGGACATGATTAATTTTAGAGTAAATTCTCTACCAAGAATTGAGCCATAACAAGGATGATAAAATTTTTAACCAAAAAAAGTTTGGGAAAAAACATTGGCCATGTGCAATACATTTTGTGCATTACTAGACAAAAAGAGCTCGCAAAAAAGAGCTGAATTTTTGCAATGGAAAAGTCATTTTTGATATTTTATGATTTATTTAGGCTGATCCTGGAGATGAAAATACAGAAGACAATGACTACTAAACCTTTCTTGTAGGGTGCTGCCACTTATACAACTAGCAAAAGTATGGTCATTATGTTTTTGACAAAAAGTGGGAGTTTTTTTGTCAATTTGATTATTTGGTGTATAATTGGCAATTTTTTTTTACCTACTCAATGCCAAAAATATACCTTTACCAATGTTTTTATTTGTTGAAAATTGACAAATAATGTAATTGACATGGTCAAAGTGTATATGTAAGAAAACAAATGTATTTTTAAAAGGGGGGAGGCCTTAAAAAGAAAAACCTAAAGCTTTATCCGAATACCCTTTCAAATAAAATATAAGTTCTAAGGACAGATTAAATTTTGTCTTACATTGATCTATTTTTGTATAATTTCTTCATAATCATTAAGAATATTTTTATAATTCAAAAGTATATATTTTAGTTTGTTAAAACAAATGAGCCAATTTTTTAAAATTTAAATTGCACTATTTTTCTGTGAATAGTAAAATTTACTATCAGAAATCAATTGAGGAAATAGCCTACCTCTTTTTTAATCTACCATGTTCTTGGCGCAACTAAATTTGACTTCAAATAAAAAAGACCAAAATCATTAGTTCTTATATCCTTTAATTCACAACAGACAAATATCCTTTTTGATGATAAAACCTGTTTTAAGCATTTAAATCTATTTTTAATTATGTTAAATTGATTTAAATTTAATAAACCATATATTTTGTACTAATATATATATGTTGTCCATAAAAGTTTTTTTCATTTATATCTGTGTTTGACTTTCTTTTCCTTTTTAAAAACTTTTCCTGCTGCAAATTTGAAAAGTTTTCTTAATTAGAAAAATTGACAAGGTAAAACTATCTTTCAATTTCAAATTTTAGTTGCTAAGCAAAAAAATTAACAACAGAAATATTTATTTATGAGGAAATTTTCAAAACATCAAGTACTTTTATTTAAAAATATTATTTCTATATGTGTATAATAAAATATGTGATATAAATATTTCATCAAGAACCATATCTCTAAGATTTCTATAATTGGTATAAAACCAATTTCATTATATAATCATTTTAGAATTTCTTGGTGTTATTTGTGAATCAATCTCAATATTTTTTATTTGTGTAAAATAAATGTGTCAAAAGAATGTTTTTTTTTTACTTTCATTAAAAATTGTAATACAAACTATATCTCCTATTGTTTAAAGTACTTAGTTTTTTTTGTCTGTAGTGAAGGATCTAGCTAACTGCTAAACAGTTATGGTCCTCCTTTATATTGAAGCTTCATGAGATCCCAGGATAGTTTTACACTACATTTTATAAAAAGTCTGGGTATGGATTTAGACTATTTTTTTTGCCCTAGATGCTTGGGGCACTGCTGTTGGTATAAACTAAAACAGTTGGGTATGCATGTGCCAGAGAAGTCTTAAATGCTGAAGTGAGAAATTAGTGTACAAAAATTGTATTATCCAAGACAGGTCCCTAAATTTAAAATCATGTGAGTTTTCAGGAATTAGTACCTCTGAAATAAGATTCACTTGAATACAAGCAAAAACTAAAAGGTGAATAAAATTAAAAGTCTGGTTACTATAATAAGTTGTCTTTGCATTTGTTTAAAGATTCATGTGTGTGTGTTTTTGTATGTAACAGTTTGAAGGATAAATGTGTTTTAGACATTTCAATTAAAGATCTAAAGTAAATACTCTAAAATGGTAAAGAAAATTGTCAGGGAAAAGGTTTAAGAATTTCTTATATAACAAGTAATTGCGGTAAAAAAAAAGAAATTAACTTTTATAACCCAAACACTTTTTTTGTTGTGTTATATATCCTTTCAAAATTAATACACATTATTAACATCATTAACATTTCAAATATAAAGGTAACTTATAATCCTGAACATTATTACTTAGTTGGCAGATATGTTGCCAGATTCATTTAAGTACAGATATTTTATATGAATACCATAAAAGTAATGTGCTTTCTATAAAAGAAAAGTTCAATAAATCTTACTGTTCTTTACCTCAAATAAACAACAACCATGAAACTTTATAATGTAGACTTGTAGGTATGCCCCTAACATTCAGGGCTTTGCTTATGAAGGTTGTGGGATGTTTGAATAACATCCAAATCTATATGCTTTATGCATGTAAAATTCATTGAAATAACCAAAGTCTGAGAGAATTTGTTAAAGTAAAAAGTTAATTAATTCTACTCAACTGAATTGAACAGAAATGTGTTATATTGACAACCATGGTTTCTATATAAGTATGAGGAAAATGAAAAACAGTAATTATGAAGCTTCTTCAAAGACAAATTAATGACATTTCAAAACAAAGAGACTCACAAAAAAGCAAACTTACTATAAATAGAAAAAAATTCTAAGTAAACAATCGTTACTAACCTAACTACTCAATAAATATATTTTTAATCTTGATATTTTTTTGTATAAGAAATAATTTCTGTTGTATGCAGTCACAACTTTCTGAGAAAAAATGAGTTTGATTTTTTATGGAAAGGTTTACCTACAATATACAATACATAAGTCATTGATTGAATTATCCAAAGAGTTATGAAAAAAAGTTTTATAAGTTAACTGAAATTATTGGT
Source organism: Acartia tonsa (assembly GCA_900241095.1). Lineage (NCBI taxonomy): Eukaryota > Metazoa > Arthropoda > Copepoda > Calanoida > Acartiidae > Acartia > Acartia tonsa. The sequence continues at coordinate 4,037 of LS042497.1, read as the reverse complement.
AAAGAAGAGTATAATATCTAAACCTGTTTAAAAGAAACAAAACATATATCCATGTCTTACTTTATCTGTTAAATATACTAAAATTTATAGAAAGAAAATAAATTTGTTCCTTGCAAAAAAAATCCTTTCAGTTTGAATAAGCATCATGCACCTTTTCCTTGTTTATTATTGAGCTAGAATGCATTTACTTTGAAAGATACATTCATAAAGATGTGATGTTATTATTTTTTTTTAAACTGTATTTTCAAAACATGTATTTTAGACTACAGCCAATTCTTTTAGGATTATAATGTGCAACCAATTTAGTTCTCAACCTAGAATAGTTTGTTTATTGATCAGATATATCGTATAAATGTATAAACAGATAACTACCTCCCTTCCTTTTTCAATGACCTTTTTTGTCTGCTATTGAATTGTTTTCTGGTACTTGGATGTGTTAATATTTCTAACACTATTGGTCAATTTTCAATGACCCAATTGAGAGTCGGCACAAGGACATTGTAATGGGGAGATACAGTTATTTTACCCTTTCTCCTTTTACTCTAATGTTTATTGGAATTTCTAAATTCAGAGTTTTCCTTGGAGTAAACATGTAAGTGTAAACTAATAATCATTTTTTGTTGTTTGTATAATTGACATTATAGACACTTCCTTTTGGCAGACTAGCCACTTTAACCTTATCAATTATTAAGCAAACACAAGCATAATGTACAAGATAAATTATTTACATAGTAATAAAGATTCATTTTGGAATAACATCTATATTTTAAACTAAATGCATTTTTAATATGAAAAACATGTTGTTGCTGTCCGAAAAATTCTTAAAATAAGAACATAATGGTTACTTGAATACCATATAGATAAGAAACTAATGCAAAGTAATATTTTTACAGTGTATTAGTAGGATGAAGGAAAACTTTTTTCTTATGTGCAGGAATTTTATATCAGCAAAAAGTTTTAGTGCCTTTTAAATTTAGATAAAAAACCTTTTACATAAAAGTAATAAATGTAAACAGTACACTTTGACAACACCTCAGCAGAAAATATAAACAGTTTTTTCAATAGCAAAACTTTTCTACAATTCGGATTTGTTCAATTTTATTTGTCAACACTGCTAAATTTCTTTGATCACTAATTCAATCATGCTATATACTTCATATCGATTTTGTCATTAGCATCCTTGTTTTAAAACCGAATGTTGTTTAATAAACTTAAAGTTGATAACATATAAAGTGATTCTTATAACAGCTGGGAATTTACTGAAGAAAAAAGAATTTTTTTTATAAACTTTTAAACTATTAATTGCTTATTAGTTCATTATAAAACAAAATGATATTTCTCTATCAGTCATTATGTTTGTTTGTCACTTTGTCCTATATTGATCATTGATTTATTTGATGTTGTCATCCTTGCTACAAATTTATTTATAATATTTCTGTTCACAGTATGTTATTCCATTTTACAGTAAATTCAATGCCAAATAAATTTCTTGCAAAAAATTGTTAAAAAAATTATTAGTAAAGTATTTATTTCTTTTTCCTAAAGATTTTACAAATAATTTAACAATAAAATGTAATTATGTAGAATAAATAAAACTATTTTGTCATTGAAACATCAATTTATTGTGCTATTTACAATATAGTAAACATGGATTTCACTGCAAACCCTTTTATTGGCAAGCTAAACTATTTATAACCGTTTGCTTATCTTGATTTATTGTATACTAGCATCTCTATTCAGAGGAGTAAGAAGAAATCATAAAAATGACCTGAAATGGCCTATATATGTATATATATATCTATAATACAAAGTAGAAGGATGTCTATCCGTCTGTCCGTCCGTCCGTCTGAAGCTTAAGATCTCGGTAACCACTGAACCGATTGGATTCTACTCTTCAGGGTATATACCACTGGTCCTGTGGTGGTTTTAGGCTATTTTCTTGGGGGGTGGGACACCCCCAACCCCCCCCACAAAAACATTTTATTTTTATTTTTTTTTGCAGAAGATTTCCTTGGTCCTTAATTTTTTTTTTGCAGAAGATTTCCTTGGTCCTTTTACAAATTTCACCTTAATTTTTTTTTGATCATCTCTTGGGGCAAAGCCCCTAGAGGCTAGGGGCAAAGCCGCTAGTTTATATATAAAACAGCCCAAAATTGTTCTTTTCTTAAAATTAGTTTAGTTTTGAAATAAATTATATTCTGTGCGATGTTTCTTTGCAAAAGTGTTTAACCAAACATTGCAGATAATAGTTTTAAATTGACTTTAAGGTAAACAAAATTTCTTAAAACAAGTCCAGGTTTGCATTTTTTCTCCCTGTAGAATTTATAATTTAATCTAAATAAAGGCAATTTTATATCTATAACAAAAGAAAATACAAAAGTTTTCCAAAAACTTTGATGTGATAAGTTCTTGGTCTATTGTCTGATTCTCTACTCTTGTAAACTTTAATGATAAAATGGCAAGAACAAGGATAATAAGTTTTTAATGTTTGTTTTGTAATCAGCAAAATCAATATTTTTAGGTAAGTTGGGTAACTGTCAGATTTCTTTAAATAGATGGAAAAATACATGTACTTCAACATAACCATTCCAAATTTTATTACTAATACATTACATGCCTTATTTTGTAGTTTCATAACCTGGTATGGCCATTGCAAAAGCTATAATAACAAATTGCTTTATAACTTTTGAGTCATTTAAAATGTCGCGGATATGTAGTTGTTCTTTTCCGTCGCTATGTATCTTCGTCCCCTCTTCCCATTCCCCCCTCTGTTTTAGTATTATTTCCCACTCTAATTCTCTCTCTCTCAACTATTTCTCTCTCTATCTCTCCTATTATCTCGTAAATATTCTCTCTATACCGAACTGCTCTGTGAAAGTGGTAGAGTCCCGTATTAATAAATCCTAGCGCCCAGTTAAAGTCAGGTTACTAGCTTGTGGAGGCGTCTATCTCTTAACATCAATGTACGTGCAATTAAAAAGCATTTAGATGACAATTTTTATGATATTTAGTTATGTTAGTTTTATATTCACATCATAATATAAGTTAGGCTTAATATTGCTCTGCTAAACAAAATTTAAAGACCAAAGTAATTTATGCACAAAGCCTTGAGAGATTCTATTTAATATTATAAAGAGAGGGGACAATGGGCTGTTTATTTCACTAGTCCTCAAAGTTTTATAATAAAGTTTTCATATTCGTTGACTAAACAACTTTGGGCACTTCTGTGATTTTTAATTGTTCGATTCTTTAAGTTAAGTGTTCAAATGTTTCAACCAAAAGTTTTAATCTGTAGAAGGGGTAATTTTGTGTATCATCATTGGGGGTGTACACCAATTGATTGGACATTGTCTTATCCCAATAAATCTCTGATAACAAATGTTTAAAAAAAAAGATTAATCCCATAAAACATAGAGTTTTTATTTAACTCGCTAAAGTAAGAAAACTGGGTGATCTAAGAATTATTTTTAAGTACAGACTAATTTTATTAAAATAAGCTTGGATACATTAGCTTATTCTGTTGTGTATTGAGCGATAATGTATTTTTTTAATTCTTTATCGTTTAAAATATGATAAAAGTTATTTCTCGTATATAAACAGCTTTCCGCGGATATAAAAATGTATAATTATAAGATTTTGACTGGTTTTAATCTTATAATTGTAGATTTTTATATTCGTAGAAAACTGGATATAATAGGGTGACATAATTTTTCCGAATGGCTGAGAAACGGTTCTAATCCATCGGATAAAAATCAGTTTCGAATGAATACGGGAAAATTGAATATTGCATTGTTTTTAAAAATACGAAAGAAGGTGTATCAACTTTTTTTTTATGGCTAGCCGGTTCTTTTAGTAAGTAGTAGATGTAAAATTTTTCATAGAATTCAGATATGCAATCGGTTTTTTTGTAGACCTCTTATTTTTTAAGTAATTTAAGTTTTTAAAAAAAATAATTAAGTCGATTTTAAGGTACTAAAACGCAACAAAATAAAAGAAGAAAATGGCCAGTATGAACAAAAATAGTAAGATCTTTAATT